>JANSTU010029078.1:0-12294 GCA_027564075.1 Bolitophila hybrida
AATGTTCATGCAAAATACTGTGCACACTGCCTTCTGATATCTTCAAAGTGTCAGCTATCTCACGCAATTTCACTTTTTTTTTTAAAAACTCAAAAGTAGCGTCACTTGAACCTCTGCAACGCCATCTATGTGTCATCCAACGGACTTATTGAGTGATGTGTTATAATTAAAATACGATACAGCGCCATCTATACACGAACATGAAAACTATTTTAATAATGACTCTTTTAAACACACACATATCGCACATTACTAAAACAAAAAAATACAATTTATTTATTTTTCTTTTCTTTTAAAGATACAATCAGTAAAAATCCATTTGTTTTCTAGTCGCATTTCATTGAATATTATACGCGACGCACGGTCACATCGTGATCAAATGACTGCGCTTGTTTGTAAATATTATTATTTTCTCCAGATCACCACGCTTTGTTTGTATGTATATATCTTCATCTTACATAATGCTCACAGAAAAACACAGAAACAAATGCGATCATAATATTGAGAGTGTACAAAATACGAGTAAGTGATTTGAATCAAACACAAAAAAAAAGAATGCATTCTCGTATACACTGTGTATATCTGCTGCGATGATATTATGTGTTATTGTTATTTTGCTTGGCGAGCAAAATCGCGAGTGAAAAATTGAAAATATGTAATACAAATCTGACAACAACAATCTACTATGGCTTATACCTTATAATATGCACTTATTTTAATCTGATTTTGTAATCTAGAAGCGCGCACGCTTTTATACTCAAAGACGACATAGTTTATATAGTGGAACATTTTAAGTCGTGGACATGTTTATTTTGTGCTCCATGTGATCGCGGGTAGCGCAAAATGTAGTAAGTATATACTAATAATGGATACTTTATACATAGATCACCGCGCTTATTTAGTTCTCATATTATGATACAGATGGCATTAATAAAATTGACAACAGTCTTTGAAGTTTAAAAAACCTTATCATTTTATAATATAAAAATAAAAATATAGATCAGATTTTAATATATAATTGAATAGTTTATCATTTTTATCCATCACAGATTCCGACCTCAACTACCAAACACGCTATATACATGTATATTTTGTATACTGTATATATGGTACATATAATAAGATGAATAAATAATAAAAAAACAGATTTTTGCTTTCCTAACTCCGAAAAATTCCTACCATCATAAATCTCATTTGTACGCACACCAAATCTACAAATCATCCAAAATCCTAAGAATTGCAACGCACACACAAATCAAAATAAACATATTATACACATAAAAATGTGTATAAATACACACACACACGCAAATAAAAGCTCGCGTGGTCTTGCTCCCAAAACAAATATTTTCCCAGGCCACATTTTAGCGCGCGCGGACACAAATATTTACTCGATAATAAATCATGCATCGAGATCAAGTTCGAGAGTTTACAAAATTCATAAATAGTATAATATCTATAGTCTATTTTTTATAATATAGTATGTACTATTATAAATCATAGACTAGCAAAGCGGAAGCTTTTAGTTTCTTCGCGAAAACTGCGTGCAAACCGCGGTTCGATAAAATGTAGAGTCAATATTTGCGTAATCAGTCGAGACGCAACCATGAATCTTATGTTTCAAGACGAATGTGCACACACACACACATTGAATTATTATTATAATTTGAACTCGGACTCACGCAATATCATTTCAATTGAGATTTGTAATGTTTGCAGACGTTTTTATATTACTTCGTCAATATATGTATATACATTATTTCATGTATATTTGAATTGTGTGTATAAATTACTTTGTTGTTGTCTTTAATTGTACACAATTGAAACAGACTAAAAATAAATCAATGTCTCGGCGTTCTTCGGAGCGCTCGCGCAATTCTTTCAACACTGATTGTTTAACCACCGTGCCAAATAGCGCGAATGAACGTAAATCAATTTATTGTGTATTACGGGAAAATTAGGCGATTGCACATCATGTGACTATACAAGATTTATTTTCCTCTCGAGAAATAAGTCATTATATTGGATTTACGTTTAAACCGCAAACTTACAACATTTTATAAATTTATGAGATATAAGTGATACATTAACATTTTCTTAACGCGTGCCGACGCATTAAAGCCAGCACGGAAATTCACGCGCGGTATTTTATTATGTTTTATATGTGATAAGTGTTTGTGTTATGTGCTCGATGTGTCTGCGCTTTTGTGCAGTAAAAAAAATGTGTGGGTGCACACCAGACGCATTTATATTATATATGTGCATTTATCGTGATGCAATCTTTCGTTTATATAATATAGTCTCGAACACGATCTCGATTTGAGATTAGGCGGTATGTGTGTGCTGATGGCGCATTCGTGCGCGTGGGTTGATTTCGCGGAATTCGCGTTACAATAATTCCACAGATGAAATATATGATTTCAACTTTTAAGTTGCGAGTTTTCATTAGCATTTGAGAGGGAAACATATATGTGCACAAAAGTTGTTTTTGATGATTTATTTGTAGGTGTACTTTTGAAAGTTGATTGGAGATTTTATTTAGGAATTGTGGCAAATCATTTATATAGCTTCTGATTGTTCAATTAACATAGGCCGCACTTGGTTTCTGTGCCCAT
Organism: Bolitophila hybrida; assembly: GCA_027564075.1. Taxonomy (NCBI): domain Eukaryota; kingdom Metazoa; phylum Arthropoda; class Insecta; order Diptera; family Mycetophilidae; genus Bolitophila; species Bolitophila hybrida. The sequence goes on from JANSTU010029078.1 coordinate 2,616, forward strand.
AAAATATGCTCTTCATAATCACTCCACATTTATATCACATTATCCAACGTTTAAGTTCTATACACATCCCGTTGTCAGCATCTTCTAAGCAATTTCAATCCCCAATACATTTAAAACTGATACACTTCAGTGCACGCACGTATTCGACACGCACATACACATAATATACCTATATATAACCCAAAAAACATGTGGTTGATATCAATATACATAAGTATTCACATTTATAAATATACCCTGTTACCAAATTCTCCCCCAATTTCTTCGGTTTCATAAAAAAAACTCTTAAGTTGAAATTATAAATTATCGCTCGCTGCTGAAGCTAATCTTCACATACACAAAAGATACTCCGAGTTTTTAATCTGAACGTTTTTTCCGCCCTGATATGCGCACACATACAAATACAAAAAATCATCAGTGCAACTCCCACGCACACGAAAAACTAACGGCATCTACTAAATCATGAAAATACGTTCAATATATCATTTTATCAAGCCATCGAGAATCGAGAATCCAATTCCCTGTGCACTCCAAATAAAAAAATCGTCTCGTGAACACAGAAAATTACACTGTGATCTCGATAAAAATATAGAAAATGGGAAAATTTACAAGGATTATCTAAGCGTGGTGTGGGAAAATGCTCTATGTTTTCACTGTGTTTTTGGATAAATGCATTTTGCACGCGAGCTTATACAGAAAGTTTTGCCAAGCGTGGGTTTTGTAGAATTGCAATTGCAACCACCCACACACACACACACGCAAACATATGCGGTATTACACATATATATCTAAGCGCAGACTATTTCGCAAGTTTTATGAATAACTGTAAATTGGCTTGGCGTGCACACAAGACGGATTTTAAGTAACTTTATAGTACACCAGACGGGTTTTAAGAGCGTTTCCCAACACATACACTCAACTCGAAAAATCCTATATATTTTCCAGTGGTCTATAAACTTTTATACATATACTACAAATGATCTCTGCCCTGCTGTTTATATATGTCGGACCGAACCGTATATAGTTTTATAGCTAGCTTTGTTTGTTGTATGCTCGGACGGTAGTTCGCTCACGTTCCATTATTTAAAAAGCTTTTGAAAGCTTCGTAATAGGATTATACATAAAGAAACACGTCACGTGGTTACATTATATAATAGTATGTTATATAAGTGACTTTGGCGCATTCATCTTGTCCGTTCCGTCGCGTTTCCTCAGTCCGTCTACAAACCGGTAAACCAGATAAGGGTCGGATAATGGTCATTAAATCGAGAGTGTCTGCCATGTCGACGTAAGCTTAAAAGCTTAATTATTAATTAAATACGTTTCCTTTCAAATGAGATATGGCACGTATAGTACTTTTCAAAGTCCACACAGAATTCAATTTCCTTAATGTCATCGCATAAAAACCATGTCTGCGTATAGTACCTACATATCTGCATACTGTATATAAGCCGTCTCTCTTCGCTTACACAATAACTGTGGTTTAATATTTAAAATTGTATTTTCACACAGAAGCTATCTCATCATGCAGCAGCAGCAGCAGCATCAGCATTTGAAAATGGTGGCGAATTTGAATTGTAAATTTGCTAAACTTCAGTTGCAGTTTTTCGCTTCCACCATTTTCTCCAACCCACAAACCATACAAAGAAAGTAGATTTTCACTTTCGACACAATATTTTGTGTATAGTAGATATTTTCTCAGAAAAGTTTTACTTGGTGTTGTCAAGTTAAACAGCACACACACACGCGGCGGAATTGAGTGGGTAAGAAATGGTGTTTATGTCAAGTAACTTTTTATATTTGCACACAGCTGGGTATTATTATTGGATTTTCGGTTATGGATGACTTGAGTATGTCGACAATGCAACTGCACTGCAGGATATAAAGATTGATCATATCATAACTCACTGCACACTGGCGGAACTCTCGAACATTGTATTCTACGAGTATATACAATGTTTGAGAGTTATAATTTAAAACGAAGCAGACTTAAGATAGTTAATTTATGAAAAATTGCTATAAAAACATAAAATAAATCAATTAAATATATGATTATAACATTTAAATGCTTTTATTACTCTAAATAGAAATTCATTCACTACACATTATTACAAACTAGTATTTTATACTTACAGCAGCTCTGAATCCACTTTCAAAAGCCCACTCACTAAAGTCGTTGCACGCCAGCGAGACAGCGCTAACACGTCCTTCCCCATTAAATGAGCGGAGGACGTGACTGCATGTTTGCACAGTTGAACAGACATATATTTCCTCTCTCATACGTGCAGTTGCACACAATTTCTGTGCAATACAACAATATATACGCTTCAACCCACAAAGAAACTAATTAAATTGGCCTGATGGCATAGTTGCAAAGCGTGCACGCGTTTTATTGTAAAACACCAGAAGTTTGCTTGCTCTGCTCGAGTTCCATCACGCAATTTATACTCAATTGCATTGTAGCTTCACATTGCAAACGCAAAATACGCATTTCGTTAAAAATCACACTTGCTCAGACACGCAAAAGTAATCAGCTGACAAGATCTTATGTATATGTATTTGTTCGCGCGAGTCTTTGAATTAAACGCGCCATTTTTAAGATTGCGATCAAGCGTTTACAAGATAACAATACAGACGCAGAGGACAAACTATACGATCACGAGATCTTGTTGTTGTTAAATTTGAATGATTTATGTAATGTATATAAATGTGTTTTATCATTTATTTATTTATTATTATTTATCTTCTTTTGTTTGCATTCACATTGATAAGTGATCATGGGACAAGTGATCACGATGAGATTATACATGAAGCAAGCGATTTATGATCATTGGATTATTAATGAACAATCATTTCTAAGACAAATAAAATATGCGTTTAAAGCTTTGTGGTATTTAGTTTTGATAATAAATATTCGTTGTAAAATAAATAATAAACTAATACAATTTAGTGTTTTATGGTGGAAGGTTCTTAAGCGAAATTGTACACGATTAAATTTTATGCCAACTTTTTACGTGCAAATACATTTGATATGAAAATGAGTGAAATTTTCAACAAATAATTATCATCATGAGACTTTCATTTTTACGAAAGAATAACAGAATTAAACGTAACGGACTTTCATAATAGTAAAAATAATATTATAATCTCTCATTTCGAAGACATTTATTATTATTTTTGATTTCTTACAATGCGGAAATTTGTGACGCGATATTGAATAAATTTTGTTTTTTTTTTGATATAAATTGCACCGACGGAAAATGAAAAAATGTTGTCTAATGGAAAAAATCATGTTTCACTGACCAAACAAATTATTGGAAAATCATTTGTTGATGTTTGGCTTTATTTGCAAAATGTCAAACTTTTGTCTTACAGCCGCTGTAAAATAGTTTTTTCGACATTTCCATTTATCAACCTGCTAGGCAAAACTTTCCAGCGATGTGTTAAAGTTTTTTCTCTTTCTCTTGTTTAAAATTTCCAAACATCAATTAAATAAAATGAACTACAATCATTAGCAACGCCTAAAACCACACAAATGAATGGTATAAATCCAAACAATTTCCATACATCCGGCGAGCCCTCGTGCTTGGTTGTTCTGAATAACTTTCCCGACACACAAAATGTCCGTCGTCAAAAGAATAAAGAGAAATTTCGCAAACATCTCGCAAGTACCGAGCTCGCGTGAACTCAAATTGGGAAAGTTAAATGTGAAAAGCTCTGTGTATTATATACTTATACATATTTACATGCAGAGGTGTGCGCTGCTATGTGTTATATAGCGAATTAAATTAAATATTCGTGAATTTCCACCCGGCTGGAATATATATATAGTATATATCTATATGATAAGGTACATCTACTTCAACAAATATACAAAATGCGTGCTGTTAGTCGTGCACAGAAGCGGCGCGAGATAGTATTTCCCGACTTGCCACATTACATATAAAACATAATGCTAAATATATACATATATAGACATATAAATACATGAGCATAGAAAATAAATGTATAATACAAACGCGCAATTCCAACAAATGTGCCATTTTACAGTCACATACAAATACACAGGCAGACCTGTAACAATATGACTCCCTCTGGTAAGACAACTTGTTACAGCTGCGAGAAAATTTTCAGCTGTAAACTGGAAAGATGCTCTTGAGCAGGTATATAGATACATATTCATATACATTTTATATGTGGAATATATGCTTTGTGTCGCAGAAGAAGCAGAGACCTCGGCGGGCCATACAAGGAGCGCACGACGTCTCGGGATACCTTTAAGACGAATGCACGGTGCTGCGGTGAAAAATGTTCTTGCACTGGAATTCTTAGCCATATGCGCACAATATGCCGTGTGTTGCTTTTGTGGCGCAACACCAGAGTGCGCAATTGAATTATAAATTACACGTAATAATAAATAAATCGTAAAATTGACTGTGTATATGTGTTTGCGTGGACTTTGTTCCCGATCAAGAGACATTCACGCGAATTCAATCGAAACACACCATTTGCATATTACTTTACGCCAATGCAACAGCCGCAAGCAATCCGCATACAAGAATTAACTTACACAAATATACATTCAATTGAGCATCTCGAGAATGCATGTCGAACACAGCTATTAAACGGTCGCCACGCGCAATCAAGCACATATCTTAAATGCGCCCGTTTACAATAATAAACAAAACACATATATAGACAGACACACGACGCACGCAAGTGAATCAATAAAAATATATTATATATATACTTCTTCGATTGGTTCTTCTCCAACGGTTTTTTTTAATCTCTGGAAGTTCGTTTGCTTATTGTTTTATTGTGAACGACGCAAAGGCGACGTTTTGTGCGAGACTGCATTTCTGCATATAAAATACATCTTGTTCTCGATTAACTGCATGCGCAAAACAATATAATATTATATATATATGTTATTATATATGTATTGTGATGAGTGCATTCCACCATCTCTCTATACCTGAGCCGTGCACGTAGCGGTGACATGCTTCAGATAGTGCTTTCGGAGCCACATAGTGTTTACACGCTAATATGGCGAGTTGTTTTCTATACATAAAATATATATGGATTCGTCATCCAGTGGCAGCGTATATACTCGTATGTCTTAAGTTATTATAATCTATTACAGTTTTCTTAGGAATATATTTTATTCATGGGGCCACCTAAAAGATTATGTACCATTTTTTTTTATTTGTTTTAAAACAATATTTTTATATAGTCCACCGAAAACAATAATTAGGTTATGAAAATTATGCAAATAGATTATTGTGAATTTGAATTTTTGCCAATTGAATTTCTCTCAAGTTGAGATTTGTAAAGAAAATATTTCATGGTCAAAACTGTAAATTTTGATCAAGTATTCCGAAATTATTTTTAGTATACGTTTAGTATAAATTCAGATCTCAGTCTATATTATCGGCATTGTTCCTATAGACTTTTAAAACAAAAAATTCATACCAAAAATAAACAATTGTGCACCGAATAAATAAAAACTATTATCAATAATTAATAATTTAAGTCATTGTTGTTAAATTCTTCTTTAATTAGTTTATCCAAGGAAAATACCGATTCTATTTATCAAATTGAAAGCTGTACTCGCGTGCGGAAAGCATTGCGTGTGCGTTTATTGATTTCCAAGACCGCGCACTTCAATCGCATATGGCGTCAAAACCACTGTGCCGCAATAAATCGTCTCAGATGCGATTTCATCGTGTGCAGTTATACTTTCAAGCCAAATGAACCGCAAAGCGACTGATAAATATATAAATGTGTTATGTTGTCAATAGAAAAATAACGTAAATTGTAAATAATATCCGCGTTACCCGTGCGCGCATATTTACAATCTCGTTTTAACGTACTCTCTATATCTCCGTCAATGAAATATAAATATTTACTATATTCAACAAATATCTGATTGTAATATCGTGTGTATGTGATCATCTTTCAGTAATAAATAGTTCCGGAGAACTCAGACTTTAAATTGCATTTGAGCGCCCCAAGAATCCACGCACTTATAATATGACTAAGCTCAGTGTGGTTGGATCGCGCGTGGGCTCTTGTGCATTCATTCATGACTCTCGTTGCACAAATTAATAAAGGTGCACTGAACATAAAGTGCACTCTGTGTACAAATACGACCAATGCAAATACACACAATGCTAATTCGTGTGTGTGCGTGCGTGAGCGTTTATTTGTGTACAGCTCATGAATGTTGTTTTATGCAAACACTGTTTTATATACAAAGCTCATTGCGCGCGAAGTTCAGCGGCCGACTCGCCGGCAAACAATCATGTTTACACGTTTTTGCTTGGCTAAGCGGAAAATTGGCTCGCATTATGTTATTACTAAAGTTATGATTATTATTATTATTATACGCAGAGACACAGACACAAACACACACAGGGAGACTATATATCGCGCTCTCAAATCGGTGTGTGATTGCAAGTATTTATAGAGAGGTGTTACTCGTTCGCGCCGGCAAACATATTTAAATAAGCGCGAAGGCGTTTTATTTATGGGCTCGGTCATTTATTAAACATAAAGCCTGGCAATAAAGTGCAGTTTTAGAATTTGTCGAAAATAAATTAAATGCACGCATATATCATACGAATACAATTAGTAAATGCATGTGTGTACTGTGCGGGCTACTGCATTGTTTATAAGCTACATCACCAACTTTCCGGTTAATTATTTCCAATTGTAGTTACCTATACATGGGCGTTGAGAGAGCAATGCAGTAACTGCATCAACAATGCACTGAGCTTTGAGCACGCACATGCACTAAACATATGTCCTTGTGCAAATTATTAACAAAGGACCGCAAAGGGACACACATATATAACGATCCTCTTGTAATGCGTCCGAATTCCGAGCACACAGCATTCGTTCCGCACACAAAAGTGACCGTCATAAATCGTTTGTGTCACTTTTGTCTCTTCAATGCGACATATTGGATAAACTGCGCATTCTGACCAAACGAAAGACGTGATTGTGTTTTCTCGTATTTTTATGCAACAATTCTCGAGTTCATCGAGTGTGGGGTTATGTGCGGGCTTAAGTGCAAGAGTGCATTTTATACAATACAAAAAATGCACCGGGTGCAGTACAGCTGCGTGACTTATGCTCGCGCGCGCGTGATGTATGTGATTAGGTCAGTCATCTGCCGTTCAAATTGCTCAATCTCGAAATAGAATATGTTTGTATGTCGTGCACGCTTGTAGGGGTTGTGGGTTTGGTTTGGTATATAATAATCTATATAAATAGAGTGCAATATATTATATATGGAGTGCTATTAACAAATGCTTTTCTACGATTTAATGGATCTCTGAAAACAGCTGTGCTAAGGCTAAAGAGTTTGTCTAGTTTTAATGATGTGCTGGAAATATGATATTTTTGTCTTCCAGACTATTTATTACTTTACATTATTTTTTCAAATTATTTTGTATACAAAAATGTACTAATATGACTAATATGATATTTGCACATTTTCCATAGAGAACAATCATGTATTCATATTATACAATATTTGTGTATTTTAAAGTTTCCAATCTTTACTAAAAGTATTCTAAATAACACCTACCAAAGGATTTAAAAATATATATTTCGAACGAAATTCAAACATGTGTGTTTACGCATGTAATCGCCTATTAGGCACACCCTATACAAACCTGACATCCCTACGAGTTTGCTACCAATCACACACACACATACATATATAAAGCGCCAGACGTGGACAATCGATTTCACTAATCTCTGGAATGCGGCATCCCGCGCGTACATACACAACGGAAGGTCCTTCTACAATTACAATGCTGGCCGATGTGCCTTCAAATATATCGTCCCTGAATTAGGGATGTATTGTCGTGACGACGTATGTAACTGCGTGTGTGCGTACATTTTGTGTGTGTGTGTGTGTGTTTTTCTTTGATTGAATCAACAGTGGGCATGCTGTGTGTTTGTGTGTGTTATTATACGTGATCTCTGTTCGTAGTTTTATATGTTAGGGAGAGATTGTTTTGGGGATTATTCAATTATTTTTTGGATAATTGAAATTAATTGGAAGTGGTTTTTTTCTGCTTATTTATATATTATTTTGACTATACCTACAAAATTATTAATTAAATATTGTCATGTCTTACCTTATTTGGCATTATGTGCCACGATCGTCGTTTGCCGTGTTTCTGCATCAGGCCGGTATTCTCGTACAGATCACTGGAGTTCAGGAATGCATTGCCCTGATACAGACTGGAGTTACCCACCGATGGACTCGGTGAGGAAACCGGAGATGGCGTAAAGCATCCAGAATCATATGACGGAATCAATTTCAGACGATTGCCCGGACAGATTCCCTGTAACAAACAGAAGAAAAAAAAATGTGAGTGAAGGTATGTCAAAAGTGATCATTTTTGTTATTTTGGCTGTCAGGTGAACCGAAGAACACGTGTTTATTTACACATTTTGATTATGTATTCATATATATGTAATCAGTATAGAAAGGTATTGGAATGCGCATTAAGGGCACACACACACGTTTTTTGGTAATCATTTTATGTGCGCGATTTTGATGTCAACCACGATTTTGTTATTATAGTATTATTGAAATGCATTTATATCCGAAATTAAATACACCGTTTTTTGTGTGTCAGCGCGGTCGGATTACAGAGAGCGCGCGCAAGTATCGATTTCACATGTGACATTTTGAGCTCTTGTTTATTTGTGTGTGTTTGTGTCCGTGATTGCGTTTGCGATAATAATATTTTGTATTATACCAACGGAAAAACGGAATTTAAGCACGCGCATTCAAATGCGGGCCTTAGACCTCATGCTGTTGATATAATATCTGAAGCAAAAAGAGATTGTATATATTTGTGTGCACATAATATTTATATTAATAAATATTAATAATAATATTGATATTTCAATCTCGTTGACTTTTCTAAATTGTCGCACTTCTTGAACAGATGTCTCGTTACGGTATTTATTTTCTGACCGTTGACATGGGTATAATTAAAAATGGAAAGGATAAATTAATATATTTTGTTTAATAAAATAAGATTTGCCGAAGTTTCATTAATTTTGTAAGTGAAGTGCCATGTTTCGTTTGCATGAAACGTATTCATTTAAAATTATTATGAAAACGACAAAAAAGTAAAATATAAGAGAACTATAATAAAAGTTTTAAATGCACTTAAAGAAGCATTGGTAAACTTTAGCTAACATTTTTGAAAATTATTATTAAGATGCAATCCTTTTATTTTAAATAATAGGAAACATCCTTATAGAAGTTAAAAAGAAAATTACTGTATATAATTTAAACGCTTTTTATGCTATGTTTGAATTGCGAAAACAGGAGAAAAGAGAAAATATGTGAAGTAATATATGAGATGAAAAATAAATAAATAAATAAAAATAAAAAAATAAATTTTAAATCCTTTAATTAGTTAAATATCTCTAAATTCTCGCAATGAGCAAACTTTATACATATACATACTTTATTACGTAATTAATTTATAAATCCTTTAATTAGCTAAATTTCTGCAAATTCTCGGTTGTTGATATTAAAACATTGAACAATTGAACATACTTTATACAAATAGGTACAGTTCTATTCTATGAATTCTAAGATAACTCTACAAAATAATGCCACACCTTTACTGATATATGT
>JANSTU010029089.1:0-12293 GCA_027564075.1 Bolitophila hybrida
ATATATATTATTTTCGTACTAGAATTAGATACGACTGCTCTTGTACATTAAGAATGGTTTTTATAGACATACATTTAGAAACCCAACTATCAATATCAATATCCAATTTCACAAACATACATTCGAAAAACACTTCGGTCTGCCGGGCCGGGATTTAACCAACGACCTTCCAAAACCAGCCAACGCGGTAACCCACTCGGCTATGATAGATCAAATCAAATTTTAAGTGTACTTATACGGCAGCTTTGGTCATTTTCTTATGTCGAAATTCCGAACAGACCAACCAACGCCAGATGATATATGATATGATGATGATATAGTATACAATTTGATTTAATTACAAAACGTCTAATTTTACTAAGAAATTCAATAAAAAGACCATAACACCGAACCAGCATCCCTCCATCAGAGGTACAGTTCCTAAATGCCATTATAAAAGCCCATATATCCACAATAAACATTTCTAGAATTTCATTTCTGTGTTTGAAAATAGTTTTATAAATTGAAATGTACTTAAAAGCATCTAGGCAAATATGAATACGATTTTTGGCACCACCCTCTAGGGATCCCCGTAACTAAATATCAATATTTTATTAAATTTTCCCACAGAGGAAATGGACTCTTGCGAATGGAAAACCACAATGAAAGATAGCTTGCTATCATCTGGTTTGGTATTCAAGAGTTTACTTTGGAGCAGTTGAGTGTGCTCCCGGACCTATGGTTCCCGTAAAGGAAGTAGTCTCTGGCGAATAAATTTCCCATATGATTGAAACTTAACCTTCATCATAATTAAGTTGGGAATTAGAGATCACTTTGAAGCACATGAGGGTTTATTAGCCCCAGGATGGATGGCATCCTCCTTTTTAAAAGCTAGGCGCCGGAGACGTAATAGTAAATAAACTGGATACGAGATACGTCACAACATATTATATTGGTCTGTTCAATAAATTCGTTCGCTTTTTATATTTTTATACCATATCTCTGGTGTTAAGTATCGCATCGCAAGAGATGGCGTTAAAAATGGTGAGTTTTTGCTCTTAAATTATTTATACAGTTTTTTTTTTTTTTTTTGACATCACTAAAGAGAAAATTCGCCAAATTTTACAATTTTTATACGAAAAAGGCGAAAAGTCGGATAAAGAGGCTCAAAATTTAAATATACTGTAACCGATCGTGTAGCACATAAATAGTTTGCTCGGTTCCGTTCAGGAAATTTCGATGTGACAGATGATCCACGCTAGGGACGGCCTATCATCACCGATGACGACCAAATCTTGGAATTAATAGAGAACGACCGGCATAAGGGCATGAAAAACTCACAGAGAAGCTCCGTATAGGCATCGGAACCGTTCGTAACCATTTAAAAGTAAAAAAATCAACAAACTGGATGTTTGGGTGCTACACTAACATTTTTGACCGTATCGACGCATTCGAAGGACTGCTGAATCGCAACAAAATCGACCCATTTAAATACGAAACAGTACTGTCAACAACTGGGCCGCTTGATACCGACTTCCCAGAGAGATTTCGGAAAAAAGGTGATAGTCAATTATTAAAGGTAAAAGGGTGGCCAAACAGCTATTTTGTGGTCTGTAGAAATTATACTTTAGACTTGGTGACAGTTTATAGTAAAAAAAGTGACAAAATACATAAACAGCCAATACAATATACTTATAAATCAGACCAATACAATACAAATACCTCTCCCTAGCCCGGTTGTACCACCCTTAAATGGTTTTTTTCAAATATGTTATTCTAACTTTAGCTTTCTCTCCCCCCCCAAATAAAATAGTGATATTTAGTGTCAGGGGCTGAAGTATACTTTAGGCCACAAATTAAACCCGCGTCAAACATATTAATTTGAAGAGAAGAGACGATAATGACGACTGAACAAAAAACAATAGTAATTCGATCACGAGTGGTTGACTGTTATTGTCGTTACTGTTTACATAACTTCTTCCAGCTCTAATGTTGATCCCCACAATCTTCGCGTAGAATACATGGTGAATCTCCGTTACAACGCAATGATACATGGTAGACAGACAGAGAGAATTGCAATAACAAAGTCATTATTTTCATAACCCTTGTTGGACATAGGACCAGTGTGCGATTCCGCACATCGGATTCATTGACCATTATGGGTCAACACATCCCCGATGGTTAGGAGTCTTAATTTGCCCTTTGCATGGCAAATGCGCATATTTTCGGATATATCTCTATGCACCGAGATCTATTTAGGTATTTACATTTTTGTTAATAGTTAATAAATATAAATATATATAATACCATAGCTATCCGTATCCTGAGCACCGTCCATCGATTGAACCAACAGGTCGGTTAGCACGTCCACCTCAGCCTCCTTGTTATTGGTGACATTACCACTACCACCTGCAACACCACCGCCGCTAACATTGTTAGAACCAACACTGACACCAGTTTGTGATCCGCTCACGTACGGCGTGTACAACGAGTAATTTGAGCGCGTCGACATTTGACTAGGTGGTCTTGGATTGATCGGCTCATAAATTGACTCATACGTAGATGAACCCTTCAATAAAAATTAATAAATAAATTAAATATTATATGATATCACAAAAAATAATAATATATATTACAATTTAAGAATGACACTAAATTTGTATTTTAATAATACCTGCGAAGACGTTCCACCAAAACTATAGTAATCGGAATTGAAGCTCTGTTTGAGTGTGTGTGTGCATTCAATGTGTTAGTATTATAAAAATGCAATAATTGGTTAGTTATACATATATATGATAATATATGTGTGAGTGTTAATTTAAAAATACCTGTGAGCTGGGTACATAGGTTGCATAGCCTGGCTGATAACTATTTGCATACGTTTGCTGCATACCGTTATTCCCACCGGTTGATCCACCGCCAATACCAGTGACACTTCCATTGACACTAGCATCGCCCGGTCTACCATCGTCCATGATGTTGCTTAGATGCTGATAGTTGCCGTGCTGTGAAGACGGATACGTCGGCATTGTTGGGTATCCATTGTCAGTGGCACGACGTAATTCACTGTACGAAGAACTGACGGGACTCGGTGGTGGCGGTAGCTCATCCTCGGACGTATGATTGTGGTAATCATGATGATGATCGTTAAGATTAAGCGGTGGTGGAATGTCAAGTGGAGGTGGTGGTGGTAGTTCATCTATATTTATTTAAAAACATTATTTAAAAAATATATATATAATAATATTAGACTATAGACAAACCAAGAATTCCACTGTGTGCAGCCTGCTCATAAGACATATTACTGTACGGATGACCATTACGTGAACCGTTATTCTGGTGCATTATATTACTGTAGATAAGTTCCGGTGCAGCGGTAGCATGTTTTTTAACATCATTGTAATCACTGATTTTGGAGCCTGGATAGTTGTTTTTGATGTTTTCATACAGCATTTGTTGGTTCTCGTAGATTTGACGACCGCCATCACCTACGGTATTGTAAGACATCGGTTTTGCAGCCAGTGGAGCGGCTTGTGTTACATAATTGCCACCAGACGAGGAACTGTTACCTCCGTTACCAGCTGGCAAAACGGATTGAAGACGACGCTGTTGATTTTCTAAAACTTTCTTGTGATGTTCAAGCGCTTCGAGCTGTTGTTCTAGGACGGCCGGATTGTCCAACGTTTGTTTCATGCTCATATTTACGTATATATTACGTGATGGTGCCGGCGAGGTGGACTGCAGATGCGCAGAAAAAATAAATTATATAAAATGTATTAAAATGTGTTGTATGCATTAGTAATGGATGGATCAAAGAATGGGAATAAATTAAATAATTAAATAAAATAGTTATTGAAAACAATATAAACAATATAAAAACAAACTCGAAATAGGCAGGTATGTTAACATATATGTGTGTAGTCGATTCAATCTTTGTTGTACGATATATAGAAGATGCGCACGTTAAAAACTTCTGATTTTGTTTTATAGTTAGATATAGTATAAGTTTTCTTGACTAATTTTAAATAACATTAAAAAGGTATTTTCTTTCTATTTTTTTTAATATGTTGTGAAATTATTGCTATAGATAATAATAATAATATCATTGCGACTAAGGGCTTTATGATAAATTATTGAATACCAATTTTCATTTTCTATTTAACATATTAAAACTTTTTCAGTATTTATTTTTTTTATAATCAAAATAATGTTGTTTAGAAATGCATGCGTGTATACAGTGGCGGACAACTAATTGGAAACGACATTTTTTATACTTTTTTATATTTCTTGTTCCAGAAATTTTTACTTTTTTAAAATAGATCAAAAAAAAAATATACTGTTTTGAACAATAAGTGTATGATGGCATTGATGAGTCACGATTCCGAATATAAAAAGCAAGATAGATCTCGATACATAGAGATATCTCAAAAATATGCGCATTTACCCTGCAAAGTTGTTAGTCTCGTCAGGGCAAATTAAGACTCCTAAACATCGGGGATGTGTTGTTAGTGTTAGAGCACAGTAGCTCCAATAGGAGTAGCACAGCACATTAGCATGACCTGATAGGTCATGTAAACCCATGATGGTCATTGAATCCAGTGTGTGGTATCGCCCTATGAAATGAAATGGAGGCACATAACAGCAACGATCCAACCCTCCTACAGCAATTGGAGGAAGAAATGAGAGAGGCCGAGTTACTGGCGACGGATGATTCTGATGACGAACTCTCCTTCCTTTAAGATAATACAGATAAATATGCATCACTGCCGTTCAGCTATGAGTAACATCAGAGCTGCCATGACTAGTGGTCAGATAGAAATGTCTCTTATCCAAGAGTCGAGGCATTGGAATTGAGTAATCAAGGGCCTCAAAATCTCCGACTACTCAATATTTTCCACTCACACCCAAAACAAGGTAAGAACGTACGTGGTTGCCAAAAACAACCTAAACGCATTCTTTGTATCTAATATTAGCTGTTGTGACATTTCAGCAATAAAAATATCACACTTCATCAACGGAGGAGGACAATAAATAGTGATAGCATCTGTATACCTTCCATACGACTCTCTACTGCCGCCACTATCCGAGGAACTAGCATATTTTAGAATATTTATCAAGAACCAACCTAGCGGTTCTAAACGTAGGGAACGAAACTACTTTCGTAACAAAAGTAAGGAAAGCGGTCATTGACCTCACTCTATCTTGCCAATTCTATCACAGATTGGCGTGTATCGGCGGAAATTTGGATGTCTGATCACAGAATCATAGAATTCAACCTAAACCAGAAATCATTATCAACTTACCTGATCATAGAAGCCCGAGGAAATGTAACTGGGGTCTCTATCGTTATACAGTTGATAAATATAATCCTCCTAGGAACATACAACTCTCTGACGATGATCTAAAAAGATTACCCAGTGAGTTTTCAAATGTTCTCACAGAATACTCTTCTCTGAACATAAACCGTAATAATGCAATAATAGATTACACTTACTCAGGCTAGAAAACAAATTTTAAATCACTCGCTGAACGTTTCTATGATGAAATGCTTCAATCAAAAAGACTTTAAAAAAAGAGCTAAGAACAGCTCAAAGAAACTCTTGGAAAACCTTCTGTGGAGAAGTAGAGACGCTCTCAGCAACCTCTAGAATCACAAAATCTAAATAGATAAAGATGGCCAGTTGGGAACTGTATTGCTCGATGATGGTTCAAGCACGGAAAATCAAACCGAGACATCTGATAAGTAACCCTTCCCAAACTGTATATGCAATGATGAGACTCATACCAATCCTACTAATATAAACCATGAGGTTGACCATGATACAAATTTGAGCTTGGCCACCATAATCATTATTGATGTAATAAAACGGGCGCTGTCCTCTTTTAAACCATATTCGGCGCCAGGATCGGATATCTATTCAAGAATGTTTCGATAACACAATGAAAATCATTCAAGATCTTCAGATCCAGTTTAGCACTGAGTTACTTCCCTAAAATGAAGCAAATTGCTAGAGTCCTTTTTATTCCTAAACCAGGAAAAGACAATTACAATTCAGCAAGCTCTTTCCGCCCAATTAGTCTTACATCGTTTGTAATTAAAACACTCGAAAGAATATGCGACAGATATCTCAAAGATATTCCGCTACAAAATTCAGTATATAGTTCCCTTCGAAGGAGATACACTTCTTCCAAAGATCCTCCAACATTTCGATACCTTTTTATAGTAGTCGACATCGAGCCTCTCAAAATGTACAACAGTTTCGAGCTCGACCTCCTCATTTGAGTAAAATCTCTTTACCTGGAGCCATCTTTTCAAGTTTGGAAACAGATGGTAGACGGTGGGGGCGAAGTCTGGAGAATACGGTGGTTGGGGCAGCAATTTGTATAATTTTGCCATTGCTTTGAGCGATAAGCGTAATAGTCGCCCGTGATAGTTTTGCCTTTCTCAAATTAGTCGATGAGGATTATGCCATGTGCATCCCAAATATGCTGACCATCACCTTCCCAGCCGACGTTTGCGTTTCTGTGCGCGACTCAAACACGGTTCTTACCATGTTGCCGACTGTTTATTGGACTCCGTTGTGTAGTAGTAGATCCATGTTTCATACATTGTTACGAATAGACGCCAAAACTCTTTCGAATTACGCCGAAACAGCTCCAAATTGGCTCCGAATCACCGACATGACCTTGCTTTTGATCATTTGTCAGCAAACGCACAGCTTTTTAATTTACTGCCGATCGACAACTTTATTGGGTCTGCTAGCTCGCTCATTTTCATATTTCAAAATTCCCGGGACATTTTTTGTTATTATAAATTATCAGATGAATGAACATTGCATTGAACGTGATATGGCATTCGTTGATGTTGTTGTGCATATGCAGAAATTGAAGGCAGAGAAGATGCTGCAGAATGAAAAAAGCAGTCGAAGCTGAAATTGTTGAAGGTGGTGAACAATAATACAGCCCTGACACGTCAACCTTACTGAGAATTAATTAATTGCCAATTCCAGGCAGGTGAAAGATGAGCATTGAACTCATTTGAAACGAGGGTTGCGGTATGTGAAGGCCACGTTAGACCTTAAGCTCACATACACCCGAGAAAGCAACAGAGCAGTGTTAACCAGCGTGTCCGCGGATTTTAGAAACATGGAAAAAGAGCAATATCGGTCGGTGATTCGATTCTTGTTTGTAATATGACATTAAAACCAAGTACTTAATAAAATTATTTATGTGTTTTTTTACATTACATTTTTATATTGTTTTTAATTATAATGTACCATTTTGTTTTTTAATAGAGTTAACGAAATTATAAGAAATCGAGGCGTGTGTGTGTGAGAGAGAAGTATCTGTTATATTAAATAAACAAAGTCACTCATCAGTTCTGATTTGTGCATCAAACAATAAACTTGTTGAACATAATTTTGCAGAGCATTTTTTTATGCTCTGAAAAATAAAAATCGAGTATTTTGCGATTGGATTTCTAAAAAATCGGAATTCCGATTTATTTAATGTTCGGGAAATTAAAAATAAATATTATTAGGTTGAAAGAATTATATCGAATGAACTGTAACTGTATATCTGTATTTTTTAATATAATATTGAAAGATTTCCTGGTTTTGGTAACTGAAAAAAAATATAAGAAAATAATTGTTGGCACACAAACATAATTAGTCTGACCATTCTCTGAAAAACCTTTTCTCAAGATTTTAGATATAATTGTGTCGCAATTACGATCGTACTTCTCGGCTATATTAAAAAACTTCCTATAAACCATGACAAGGTAATGAAAATACCCAATCACAAATACATGAACTTTCATGATAAAAAATGACATTACTGTACCAAGTTTTGAACTCACTTACTCTGGTATTTGACGCAGCAACCTAGACCACTGCGCGACCATAACCAAGAAATAGTACTAAGTAACTATTTTTATAATGTTTAAAGATACACTTTTGAATTTTACTCTATATTTTAGTTATTACTATCAAACCTATATTATGTACAAAATTATAATCATATTAAAATTCCAAATCAGGGAGGACAACATTCAACTGGCTCAGTGTTCACTAAGTTGTATAATAGCAGTACACGCGGAACAAGATGTGCATATTCGCGTGGCTACATTACATTCGGCGCATTACCTTTGGCCCTCCATTAACAAATTACCATTGCTGACAATTCAATACAATGAATACACCTTTTGTTAGTAGCCAAATGTATTTCAAGAACTAAAAGCGCCAGGATGTATATTACAACAACAAAAGTACAAAACAAAATATACATTGACGTATAATTACATTCGAGCCTGACGCTAAGTTCCATTCCTGATTTCAGACGCAGCTTGTGTCAAAAAGGAGGTGATATGTTAAATTCTAAATACAATTTCTTTTATAAACACTAATAAATTAATACAAACTACAATAACTAGTAACTGTACAATGCACAATGGCAAAATGGATTTTATTTATTATTATAAGATCGAGACATTGACGCCATCAATTTTCAAATACACACGCCATTTGTCTTGCAAAGTTGTTAGTAAGGTTAGGACTAATTAAGACTCCTAACCATCGGGGATGTTTTGTGAATGTTAGATCAAAAGAAGCTCAAATTAGTATTAGCTCAACACGAAACAGCACATTTGCGTGATCTGACCATTCGCATAAACCAGTAATGGTGAATGAATCCAGGCCCTATGTCCCACAATGAATTAAAATTGCTCATGAGATGATGCGATGAGATCTAGTCTATAATACCGCTAGTGGTATTAATTATTGGGCATTTAAACGAAGTTTGTAGGAGCACGCTTTAATCTGGTAATGGACATTACCGACTCATTTACAAACATACAAGACCATTAGACGAACAACTCGAGAAGTTATTTAAAATACCATTTTTTTGACATATTTAAATGAAAAATCGCAAAATAGATATTGCATCGATTCGAAAATTGTTTACTTATCGGAGAAAACACTCGCTTGTTCAATAATGTTATTTCAAGCCAAAGTTCTAAAACACCAGAAAAATAATTATTACAATTTTTAAAATTTTAATTTTTAATTTTATAGAGTAAAAATCTGACCGTGCTTGCAAAACGCGTGAGCCTCTTTAGGATGTTCAGTTTTGGTTAGATTTGCTTTCGGATCATTTTTTCACTAATGAACTGATTTATAGTGATGATTTTAAAAAATACCAATATGTTATCTCTCTAATTCATCTATCAGCTGATAGTGGTACTTTTCTAAAAAAAAATCATACTTAAAGAATTGTTGACAGTATTCCTTGAAACCAGAGAAAGAGAAAATGGCATTATTTGTATTGGTGAAACCAAATATATTAATGAATATCTATCTAGATTTAACATAAGTGAATGCCAATTAGCAGCTACAACATTAGATCCGAAGCAGAATTTGTTTAACAAATTTTCTCCAAAGTCAGAACAGAAAACTAAAGACATGGCGAATGGTTATCAAGAGGCAATCGGAAGTATTATGTATTTAACACGAGTAACATCTCTTCTTATTTTATCTGTCACAATCCTTGATTAAAAATTGGTGATGGAGTACCATCCTGAAGTTAACATGGACGAAGTGCACGCAGGTGTCTATGCGGACCCATTATTCTCTTTTCTAATAATAATAAAAAAAATATTTTTTATTGTATATATGTCTCAATACGTTTACGATTTCTTCGGTTGCAGAATCAATCTATTTAAACAACAAAGCTGGGCTGAGACTGTACAAACATTTGATGAATGCAAAATTATATTATAAGAAATCGAGTTAAAACGCTTAAACGTGCACTACGAAAACTCGAGCGACAAGGATCATGATAGGAAAATAAATCATAGAAATTTAATTGGTATTCCAAGCGTTGAGAGCACCATTTTATATTATTTTATAATAGGGATCAAAAAGAAGTCCTTTCGATTGTAAAACAACAACAGAATAAAACAAATGGAAACTAACTAATATTTTGTTCAGCAATCGTGTAAATAATTGGCTGTTGTTTACATTAAAATATATATTAAAACAACACACATTTTGTGAACGGTCGCAAGGTGAAACTCCAAATTACATATTTGATTATTGTGTTAGTAAATTAGTAAATATTACAATTAACACCATTATTCAGCTGTATAGAATTAATTGTACCTACTCTGAACTAAAAAACGGTTTAAATATGTGTCAACAAATTACAATATAAATAAACAATAAAAACACAAGCAAAAATGCTGTGTAAGCAATATGTTTGTTTTATAGTGTAAATGTGTCACCGATTCGTCATACTACGCATTTTTTTGTTATTATCGTTATCAGCAAAAAGAAACTTGCACACAGTAATACATATTTCCTGTTTATTACAAGATTTAGGTGAGTGATGCTTCTCGATCGAATGCAGTTAGTCTTATATGAACTTATGTAGATTTAATTATAATGAAGAAACAAAATTGTGTGATCGACAGCAATAATAAAAATAAACAAAAAATAAATAAATAAAAACCTGGATTTGCATTTTCTTGGGTTTAGGTGGTACCGCGGGTCCGACCTTTTTGACTAGTCCATGATGCGGTTTTGGCGACAGATTCCGGTTATTGATCAGCTGCAGTTGAGCCAGTTGAGCGTCCAGATCATCCATCGTTAATTTGTTGCAAATTAATAATAACTATATGTATATCTGTAACACAAACACGTTTAAAACCGCACTTCCATCCACCCTAATATAGAAAGAGGGTATATACACATGTTACAAGGCAACCACAATTCTGCAGTTTTCACAGTGCGACAAAAAGTTATAGCCATACATTCTTGAAACCGATTATCACTACCGCATGTCTATGGAATGCGTTTCTATACAAGCAGACAAGAAATGTGTCACGGGAATTGGTAAACAAATATGCACTGCGAAAACTGCGAAAGAAAAATAAAATAAAACACCTTGCAACACACGTCGTACCTGTGTGATACTGTGATGTTCTGTCCGGCAGCGAGATAAACGCTTGGAATGGGTATTCGAGAAGAATAATTTTCAAGATTATTTGCAGTAAATTTCTTCAAGAAAATTTAATTGAATCACTTTGTCGCCGCCGTATTTCTAATTATCACAATATTTTTTGGCACTATCGAGTCCTAATATATATAATTCTTTTCTGCTCTCTCTCTATATTCAAGAATTGTTAAATTGTTTTATCTTTTATGACAGATTGACGCATGCGATAAAAATTGCTGGAACGGTCACAATGAAAGTGGTGCTGCCACTGATTTGAAATGAGTGCGTTTAATGCGTATTTGATGGTATTTCATGTACCTGCCGCTGGAGGTGCCTATAATCGTATTTATATATATTTTAAAACCGAGAATTCACAAACATTTTGTCATTTATACTTTCGGAAAAATTTAGAATTTTATGTAAGCGTATAAAACATGTTCTACTCTAAAATGCCTAAATTTATAGAAAGTTTCATCAGAACATAGCTTCAGTGTATTGCTGGATAGAATTAACATCGGAATTATCCTAAAAAACTGTTCGGATAAGTACAGTGCGGTAATTCACAGTGCAGTGTTGTTATTTGTTATTCATCGAAATATTCCACCGAAACTTCGAATGAATTAATAATTTTAGCCATCTGTACGGTAGTGCTGATTGTAAGTATTTCCGCGTGTATGGAGATGGTTAATTTGGGAAAGGGACTAAGCGTCATGGTCGATTTTTGGAATGTGTTATTATCTCGGTAATTATACATCAAAGTATTTGTTTTTGTGTACTTTTGTTTTTGTAATATAAATGTTGACGTTTTTTTCCCAATGACAGACTTACTACATATATACCAGCAACGGACCAGTGCCAGTACTCAGACTTTTGTTCCAAACGAGCTAATAAATAATAACACGTAAGAATTAATAAATTGATCATCATAACTAAGATTTACATTTCATAAAACATTGTATTTATTATATTTAATACTGTTGTATAAATTCGGGCCTTATAAATATAGTAGATAACCTTAAATAACTTCAAAACTTTAGAAACTAATGATTTTTTTTTCATTTTGGGCATCGCAAACATATATGAATATATATATATATATACCCGACAGACGTTGTCCTGTCTACACGTCTTTAATTTTACACATTAATGGTGAGAATGGTTTAGATACACAATGATAACAAAACAATTTTTTAATTTGATCGCAGCGCTAACTGTCGGGACAGACTAAAATTAAAATTCGAATAATATTTAAAATTTGACACTGCGATGGTAGCGCCGTCTGTCGGATCCAATGTAAAACATTCCAAAACCAACAACTACTA
>JANSTU010029100.1:0-12292 GCA_027564075.1 Bolitophila hybrida
GTTCCCTTTGGAAGGACTTCCTCAGACGTCTCACATTCGTTCTCATGACCCTCAATTCGGGGGTGAACCATGACACAAGCCGTTAATACAATTGCGGGAGCACTTCGTTGCTCCTCTGCAGTGTCGTTTGCTCTGGAAGCACAGTCTGCAGTGTTGTCCAGTGTGGGTACATGTCGCCAATTTTCTACTGAAGTGGCAGTTTGTATTTCAGCCACACGGTTAGCGACGAAAGTAAAATAAAGTAATAGACGACAGAGAGTTATTTGGTCGGAGCTACCTTGGTCTTGGCGGTGACAGAACCTAGATAATCCTTGGTGCGAGCATAAATTACTGCGCTGAGAAACCATGAAGTTGTAACGTGGTTCCATTCCGAATATCCAGCCATCTGCTGATGTTGATGTTCTGGATTGAAGCCAAATCGTTTCGATATGCCGTCCAAAGGTCGAGAATTGTTGCAGGCAATGGTTGGTTGGACTGGAACCCAAACTCTGTGCCCAAATTGATTGCAATAAGATCTTTGCTGTGATGATGATCGGAGAAAGCCAGCCAAGCGGATCAAAAAGCTTAGCAAACTTCTGACAAAATCATACGTTTCGTGTTCACTACGGCAGGAGGTGAGAGATTCACACGAATTCCGAACTGGTCGGCGTGCGGAAACCAATGCAGACCCAATATCTTCACGGATTCGCTGGCGTCTATCTCGAGCGGTGTGTTGAGCTCGCGGAGTTGCTCTGGTAGTGCGTCCAATACGGCACGAAGCGCATGCGGTACCGTAGGTGATATTGTGATTAGATCGTCTTGAACCAAGGCTGAGAAACTCGTTGATGAATTTCGTGTATTCGAGTTTTAGCTTAGTTGTTGGACTGAAGTTTCCTCTCCAAGTAGAGAAATGAATTGATGGCAACTCGGCGCGAGTTCCCCAATAGTGTTACGCAGTCGTTAAACGGTAGCTCGACTACATGTTTTCCTTGTTCATTTCGTGTTGTGTGTTGCAGAAAAGCTCTCTTTACATTTAATCTCTTCTTCGCTAAGAGTATTAGCTGTATGAAAATGCTCGAAGAACAATTTCCATGTCCAAATGCTTTGTTTATTTAAAGCTGCACTAGTCCACGACTGGTGCCAGACGAGCAGCAACCCAGTCCGGCTACTTGGATGGAGATGTTCTGTCGATGTAGTTTGAGACGCTGCCCGCATCCCTCGGTAACGCCCAGAGTCCTCAGTCCAGCAGCGCACGAACCAATTCGAAAGTTCCGTTGTAAGATCTCACCTGCATCCACACATCGACTATTAGGAGTTGTTCAGCCCGATTTACATCAGTTCGTGCGATTTTGGCAATGCAGATTGTTTCCAGTGACTGAACATAAGCAAACTTTAAGATGGCAGTCTGTCAGTACAATAATCAGCATACGCTAATAAAGTGCTAAGACATTTCAACATGGTTGAGGCAAATACTGCAACGACTCCGGCAGATAAGAACATAGTAATTAAGTCATTTGGCAGCTGTGAGTCGATTCTTGGACAATTTAACGGAATCGCACGTGACAGCTGTGAAGAGAATTTTGAAATACGTAAAGAGAACGGCTGATTACCGCAATCATTTTGACGGAAATATGGGATTGGATCTCATCGGGTACGCAGGAGACAGGGAAACTCGCCGGTCGACATCAGGGCAAAAAAAATTGCAATTTTTATGGATAAGATTCTTAGGTTACACAGCGCACTCGAAAATTGTTGCTGTACTCAAACCCAGGGCACACACACTTCAATTTCGTCAGGTGAGCTACAACGCGCCAATACACAAAGTGTTCAAGACAGTTACTGGACCTCGCGGGCGTGGGGTTAAGAACAGATTGGCATGATCATTAAGTAATGACAAAGGCTTCGACTTGGGCCGCACGTGACTCTCGTGCATGCGGTATCTCTCTCTCTCTCTCTCTCTCTCTCTCTTGGGCGAGCTGTTTCTCTGTGGGGGCCGCACGTGGATCTTGGGCGTGCTGTATATCTTTGGAGGTCACTCGTGCTGTGCGATGGGGGCCGCACGTGGTTCTCGGGCCTGCTATGCGAAGCGATCCTGCTGAACGCGGTACATTCTACCAATCACACACACACACAACCTTCCTCTTCGGCTCTTCAAGCTACACTCTCGTCTCCTCTCTCCGGTCTCCGTTGCCTTTCGGTCGGTCTACCTTAAATCCTTTTCCCCACTTAAAATCTAATTTCATATTTCGTTGTCTTGCAAGCTAGACATAGTAGTACGTTCAGTGCCTCGGTAACCCAATATTCACCATTCGAGTGAGTGGCCGAGTTATTGCAAATTACTTTTTAAATCCCTTTCTGTAACCGGCTTGCGCCCGTCCTAATCCCGGGCTCATATGATTCACAAATAGCGGGCAGTAAAAATTCGGCTGTATTCACAAAGAGTAAGTCGGCGACATCATCAATGAGGAACTTATGTCCGAAGAGGCGATTAGCAATGAAAAAGTGGCTTTGTTGTTGTGGAACAATCGCTGGTCCAGTCGTTTCCCGAGCTCGATAATTAGCATAGTGAATGGCATTGCCAAAGAGGTGATGGTAATGAAAGAATATCATCGTCGTTCACTGGAACGGGAAAAAGAACGCTGTCGACAACTTCTGCAACGTTACTGTACTTGTAGACTGGCTATCTGCTTGAAAAGATCTGCAACTTGACCTTCTGATCGTCTCGACTTCACCTTTGCGGTCGGCAAGCTTGTCAAATTCAATTATTCTTGCTTCGTAAGTGGCGCTTTTTTCTGCGTGATGAGACGTTGATTCTGGGATACGGTTGTAACGGCTAATTATCGCATCTCTCGGAAAAGTTGCGATTGTTTCTGGTCGTCCAAGCGGATATCTTGCATAACTTGGCGCTATGTCTGGGCTATATGGTGGATGCGATAAAACCTCCCATCCGAGCTCCCGTAGGTTCTGACGAGTCACCAAAGATGTGTGTGGCCTGGCGATGTCCTGGTGGAACAATACACCCTCCCTATTGGCCAATTCTGGACGCTTCTGGTCGATCGGTGACTAACTCCCATCTCCTGGGCGATGTCACGAGATGTCACATGCCGGTCTAACTCGATGTTTTCCATGATTTGATCGGTATTCGTCGTCACTGGTCTTCCGCCGGCTGGCTTATCCATGTTGTCGTTTTCACCGGCTCTGAATCGTCGAAACTATTCCTCCGTGGTTCGAAGTGATAGAGTACCATCCCCAAAACACCATTAATCTCACGGAACGTTTCTCTAGATGATTTGCCTTTACCGAAGGAAAACTACAAAACAGCGCGAATTTCGGCGTTAGTGAACTCCATGTTAACACGTCTATAACTTTTGAAAGCAGTATCCAAATCATTCATATCGTCGTTTTGTAGGTTATGTCAAGACCTTTTAAATGATGTATAGTATTGCCCGATACGAGCTCTGTAAATCTTTGTACATAGCCGCGAAATTCAAAAGACATAAAGGCGGAAGGGAGATATTTGACTACCTTATATTTTGTTTAATAATGATGTTTTATACGAACTAAAATTACCCTTAAAATCGTTTTGGGGGTAACAAAAAAACCTAAAACACTGAAAAAGATTGTTTTAATTATTTAATTTCAATATTGAAGTCGAAGAAAACAAAATGTCCGACACTTCCATATGATCGCGGCACTGTGCGGCAGTTATCGGCTGAAGCCCAAGAAAAAACTTGGACTGCTGCGATAACTGGATGGGTATATGTCTGCTGACCGTTGTCAACAAGATCCTCTCAAATGTTATCTTAGCGCAGGTACAGTTCCATATCGAATGAACCCTGCGGCGCCAACAAGCAGGGTTCCGAACGGGGTATTCGTGCATTGATCACATAAATACCCTTCGGATATTTATGTTCGTCAACTTCGAAAAAGCTTTCGATACACTGCAACGCCGGGGCGTACCTTCTATGATAATCAACATCATGGAAAAGATGTACACCGGAACTTCTTGTCACATCTTACATAATGGCCAACTCTCAGCTTCGTCGTGAATAGTGGAGTGCGACAGGGATGTCTTCTCACGCCCCTGGTATTTATCAGCGATTAAGGTTTTGGCAGCCAACCGCGTCCAGTTCCGCAACTTTGTGGCTTCGTGGCTGATGCTCTATGTCCTAAATAGGGATTAAAGGACCTAATATATACAGCACAGCACACAAATTTATAAAATTTACCAATAAATAAAATAAATTTAAACCAACCAATCTTTTTAAATTACATTTCAACAACACCGATTCCGATTATACTTTATATGGCACTAATGCGTCGACCTGTAATCCAATCAATTGAAAATGCCGCACTCAAGCGCATAATTTAAACGTCTTCACGAATAAGATACACGTTACACGCGCACCAACAATTCATGAATGCACCCCACATAATAATAATAATAACAAGCTTCTTCTCTTCTCGAAAGTATGCGCGATGTGTATATGTGGGTGTGTGTGTCAATCGACGGAGCTTTTTCCAAGCATAAAATCAGCAGAGTAAAGAGCTTCTTGTGCGTCTTGAAAACGGCACAAAACGGTAGTTTGCAAAAATGTTCGCACTAAATCATCGTAACCGAGGCGTATTAAAAGCCTAAGCACGTGCGCGGCTAAATCTTCTTTATCATAATATGTTAGGCTGCATGCTGTTTATTCTCGCGCATAATGTTTGCGTGTATGTATGTGTGTGTGTTGGGTATATTCAACCCTCTAACACAGTATATACTATATAAATATAGAGTAAAGCATACGGTATCGGTGTTAAATGGGTACGTGCACAATACCGTTTTCAGCTTCAGTGCCATACCTCGAATTTGCGAACATCACTATAGCCCGCTTCATATACTTTTATGATGGTATACTGTATATATACCTACATTTATACATAAATTATGTTTATATATATATATATATATTTATATATTATGTATGTATGTACGCATAGAAACGCTCTCATAATACAGAGCGCAAAATATAGAAGTCAAGCTCCAATCACTCTTTGATACAGCGAGCTACATCCAACGAATTTGCCAAAATGTGATGATTTCGATAACTGAAATTCTATGACTGACTCTTTGAGCGCAGACTTTTCCGAATGAGTTTCGCTGAGAAACAGAGACAGGCTGCTGCAATGACACTATCACCTCAAAGTGAGGGGAAATGTATGAGTGAAACAGTATGTATGTTGTGTTGTTTGGCGTCATCGAACGTCGCGGCGCGGGTACACTGTTAAAATACAAAAAAACACCGCACCCGAATCGAAGCGCGTGTGTGATGACCGTGTGGAAAACCAACGGTGTACATATATGAATCTGTATGTGTGTGTGCGCGCGCCTTGTTTAATAATTAAACAATGCTTAATGAGTTTTTTATGTACATAATATATATACATGCTCACATACATATATTTACTTTATATATGTATATATGTATATATACACGTATCGTATGCTTATGTGTTCCATTTATATACTTGGATGTATTAAAAATTATTTAATTCATATTACTATCGTCAGTGAAACGGAGGAGAAAATAAAGAAAAGGGCGCAGATTTTAAAATCTGGTGTTCTTATAAAATCATGAAACTCGCAGCTATAAGGATTTAATTTATGAATTTTTGTGCGGCATATAAAGGAGGTGAAGCCTGACGCTAGTTTTTACGGGAAAATGAGCTTAATTAAATTATAGGAAAAATCTTTATTATGTAAATTATGATTTTAGTTGTTTTAGTGTGTTATATATTTTGAAATGGTCTATAAACTGGCCTCATAAATTAGTATATATAAGACTAATTTATGAACGTACCTCGTCTGTCGCCTGTATAATTGAGAGTATAACTAGCAATTACATATACACATATATATTTATATAGTATTCCACATAGAAACAAACATGCTTTTCATAATTTATATGGAGTCGATTTTAGCGCCACTGTTTGCGTTTTGTGTGTGTATGTGAGTACCCATTGCATAATACATAAAAACGTACGTCGATAAACTGTCGCGACTGTTTGTCGGCAATGGCAATTTATTCATATATTATTTATATAAAATAGATACAAAAAAATATAAAATTATATAATATTAAAAAAAGAGGAATAGGTCAAATCGGTTAACCTTTGTAGTTGCTAGGAGGGCCTTTACTCTGCTGTGGATACGGATTGTAGGCATAGGCAGCATGGGCGTATCCACAGTCGGGACATACGCCTGGATCGCCTGGCTGTCCTCTGGGTCCCTGAATACCAGGTCTTCCATGCTCACCACGGTCTCCTGGTCGTCCAGGTGGACCTGTTATTTCGTTGCCCGGAGGACCCTGTACTCCAGGCTGTCCATCACGTCCGATACCGTCGTTGCCTCTATCACCTTTATCACCGCGTTCGCCGGGAGGTCCGGCTGGTCCAATGGGTCCGGTTGAGCCTTGCATACCAGGCAGTCCATGCTGGCCAGGTAATCCCTGTCTGCCTGGTTCACCTGTTGGAAAATCTCACATATTTTAGATATTTGTGGTTATAGAGAGAAAAATAGCTCCGTACTAAACTTGAACTTTACTATAGTGCCCTTCAAGGGACAGTCTATCTTCCCTGACATCAAAATACTTAAAATTACTTATCGGTAGCCCCCCTTAAAGAGGAGAAATGGGTAAAAGTTAGACTATATTTTTAGAAAATTGGAATTTAAGGGAGCAAGAAGAGTAGGAGTTAATGAGTATCATTCGATAGGTAATTTATATATATTTATATATGATAAATAATTATAGTTCAAATGTTACTCCTCGAGAAGAAGTATTAGTATAGTATTATTGTGTTATAAATCGATAGGCAATTTAAATAAATTTCATATAAAAAAGTCGAATCCTATATGACCACTCTTATGGGTACGATTTCTCCACATAATTCAATTTAATAATTGACAATCATAATTTAAAAAAAAAACATTTTGGCCCCTATTTTCGATTAAGGGTAGAGCTGGTCGATTCTTCGATAAATCGAAAAATATTTTTTTTAAACGTTAGTCATTAATTTTTTTTGACGTGAAAAATTAAAACATAATTAAAATATTTTTAGTTTCAATTATTTCAATTATAATAATACTCGTTCTATATATTCAATACATTCTTTCGATTGTTAGGTTATATTTCATATTTTTGTTTGTTTTGATTGTAATAAAAATATCGATTTTTTTATATTATTACATTATTATACATTATTACATTACATTACATTAAGTTATTATATTATATTATATATCGATCTTTTTTATATTTTTTGTTTCGATTTTTTTGTTTAAATGTAAATAACATCGATTTGTTTCGATAATTATTTTTTAAAAATTAAAAAAAAATTTTAAATCAAAAATTTAATATTATTTTTTTTTTCGATTTTTTTAAATTGTCACCACATCGGTTTTATTTATCATATGTATTGAATAACCTCGTTTTTACATTTTTTAATATAATCAAATATCGATAGTTAAAAAATCGGTTATTTAATATTAAATAAAATGTAACCAAAATATCGTTAATGTAAAAAAATCGATCTATATATTATATATTGAATGTCGATTTTTTCTAGTTTTAAGTTATATTTAATATAACTTCGATTTTTCTATTTTTTAATATAATTTTTATTAAACAAAATAAAATTAATTAAAAAAAGCATAACAAAAAATCGAGGAAAATAGTTGTTTTACTGAATCGATTTCAATCGTTTTTTCAGAATTGACTAGCTCTTTTTAAGGGTAGTATTTTAATTGCCTATTGATTGATATACTTCAACCAACCAAAGCAGAATTCAAATTTTGATACCTCCCCCTTTAAGGTAAGTAAGCCAACTATTTTTAAGTGTGTTGCGGTAGGGGTACCTCTTCAAGTTCACTAAAGCGAATTGTGTCAAAAACATCCATACTAGCTTGGTGTCTGTGAAAATTATACATTAGACGCAACAAATAATCTCGATACATTTTAATAATTTATGCCCATATATATTTGGCTATCGCACCATTTACTACTTCAATTTAAAATTTGGCTCTTCAAACAGGGGTGAGCAAACTCTTCATTTTTTATATAACATTTTTTACCTCTATCACCCACACCCTGTAGGTATTCTTTTTATATAAAATATATTTAAATTTTCGATTGATACCCCACAACCCCACAATTTAAATATTCTAAAATGTAGGTCAAACTTTGACCATTTATCCTGGAGAAACGTGAACGTCAACTACTTTTATAATTTTTGGGTTAGAGGGCGACCTAATTGAAGGGGGCTTGGACAAATAGTGAACTTAGCTCAATTTCCTAACAAATATTTATTAATTACCTTGATCTCCCTTTTCGCCAGCTGGTCCAGGACGACCTATTCTAGACTTGCCAGGAGCACCTGGTGGCCCAGTAAATGAGGCGACGAGTTCTGGTAGACGTTCTGTAAAATTACAATTAATTTATAAAAAGCAATATTTATTATAAACGGAATATAACCTTTAAGTACTGCTGCACAAATATCTCGAATATCGTCTTCTGTGTAAAGGTTTCCACCTTGTGCGCCTGCAACACCTGCTAGTCCTGGCATACCAGGTTGTCCAGGGCTACCAGGTTGTCCAGGTGCTCCGTCTTTACCGGGAATACCCGGTAGTCCATCAAAACCGTTGTTACCTTTTTCACCAGCAGGACCACGCTCTCCTAGAAAATAATGATAAATATTATTCCAGTAGAAAACCAAATTTCAAGAATTCTAACCTTTTTCCCCTGGCAGTCCTGGATAACCTCTTGGTCCTATGGGCCCTGCTGTCTCAACTGTATACTGTGCCCTTTGCTGTGAGGGTGGACCTGGTAAACCAGGTTCTCCAGGTGGACCGGGTGGTCCAGAAGGCCCGGATTGCCCTGGTAGACCGGGAGGACCAGAATAGCCAGGCAATCCTTGTAATCCTGGTTTACCGTCAATACCGGGTGCTCCACTGGGTCCTTACAAACAAATAATACTCATTAAATATTACTATGTATAACATTTAGTTAGCCAACCTTCTGGCCCTACGGGACCAACGTCGCCGGTATATCCTCTTGGTCCAGTAGCACCATGTAAACCATCTACACCAGGATTACCAGGCAAACCAATTTCTCCAGGTCGACCGATTGGCCCTGGTTTACCTTCTTCTCCCTGAAATGATATTCTACAGTTTTAAACATTTTGAATTCCCACAAAACCGTTACCTTAGCTCCATTTGTACCCGGAGTTCCTTGGTGTCCCTTCGGTCCAAAAAGTCCTGGGGTACCTCGCAAGCCTGGTGGTCCCTGTGGACCCGGCAGACCTGGTAAACCAGCCACGCTTTCAGCATTTCCAGTTAAATAATCCGCATTCATTGGTAGTCCTGGCAGACCAGGCATACCTGGTACACCCTGAATTCCAGGTGCACCGTCCAATCCGTTTTCACCGCGTTCACCCTTTTCTCCTTTTGTTCCATTAAAACCACGTTCACCTTGTGGTCCTGTCAGATCTGCTCTATCATTTCCGACCGGTGCACCC
Organism: Bolitophila hybrida; assembly: GCA_027564075.1. NCBI lineage: Eukaryota > Metazoa > Arthropoda > Insecta > Diptera > Mycetophilidae > Bolitophila > Bolitophila hybrida. Next base: position 9,538 of record JANSTU010029100.1, read on the forward strand.
AACCACATTCCGGGCTCGCCCGGAGGACCCTTTTATTATAAAATTATATTAGATTTACATGTAAATAAATAAAATCAATTACCCTTAAACCAATTTCACCACGTTCACCTTTGGTACCCTGTTGTCCTTGAATTGAAACACCTGGTGCTCCAGTTGCTCCCTTTTCACCCTTTACGGATGATCCTCTACCGAAACCCGGAAGTCCAGGAGGACCTTGTTGACCTGGAAGACCTGGGAGGCCTCTGGGTCCAGAATAACCGATCAGACCTTGTACACCTGGTTGACCATCGGCACCCTATATTCCCATAAATATATAAAAAAGCTCTTTATTTTGGTTGGACAAAATCCCATATTAGAAAATCTTTGCAATATATTTTTTTATAAAATCTTTTATCTTTTCCAGAAAATATTCGAAAGGAAAGAGTTTGCCCAAAAAACATTTTTTTTTTGTAATATTCAAACAAATCGTTATTTTGTATTGTCAGATTTTATATTACGGGATATTGTTATACAGGCTTGTCTTACGTTCCCCCTTTTTCAATCTGAATTATATTAAGTTTGCTTACATTTTGTCCATTAAGACCTGGTGGACCTTGAGGACACACAACATTGCATTCCTGTTGGTTATTAAATGGATAAGGTCCCGTAGATTCTGGTCGATCGGGATTTAAAGCGGCCACATACGTTTCCTGTAAAATAGAAGTCTGTTATGAAAATTTTAAACCCAAGGGTTTAAATACCTACCGGGATTTCATTGCAGTTTTCCTTTTTTGGTCTAGTGGGATCACAACTGAGCACCATCCATTGTAAATCGATCTACAAAACATTGTTTTAGGTGATAATATTCAGTTTAAAGCGTGTATTGTATTTACAGGAATTGTGTCTGGTGTTTCAACTGACTTGGAAATATATAAATTACCACCGGATGCATCAAAATATCCACGTGGCTCAAGTGGTTCGGAAAACTGTCCGCGCACGCCTTCGATACGATTACAGTCAATCCAGAGAGTAACCTCACTCTGTGAAACACCCAACATGACTTTGTGCCATGACTCATCGAACAGTGTGGAGTGCTGAAACGATACCGTTTGCAAGTCACCATCAACATCGGGTACAGCTAGACTTAAGGTTTTCGAGATTGGATTCATGGTGACGCTCAACTGAGACTCTTCATAGTGATTGGTCACATGAAATAGATACCACGGTTCAATGGGTGGTCGACGAGCACGAAATGCACACTCGAAACTAAACTGATGTGGAATGCCATGTGGGAAGGCTTCAACAGATCGTAGTGTCAGGTTTGACTCACGCTGCAGGCGATAGGCTGTTTGCTGAATGCTTGAGCCCTGAACGGTGGTAATGCCTTCGTAATGTGTTTCCGTGTGATCAAGTCGGAACTCTCTAATCAAATCGAATGTATTCAGATCAGCATCACCGGGACGCCATTGTCCGCATGGACTAACGTCTTCGCCACCCTCGTAATAGTCCTCTAATTAAATTATTTATTATATTTATTTGTATCTAATAAAATTACAGACATAATTTGTTTTCTACTTACGGGAATTACATTTGGTGAGCAAAGTCTGCAGTACTATGGAACTAAATTTTTATAAAAATAAATATTATTTATTTGTGTGTGCAATTGCATTGTTCACAAGTAATGTATACTGTAATTGAACTTATTGATTTCTAATTATGCATTGCATAGTATGTGCAATGCGCTGACCTACTAAATTGTAGAACATAATATTATACGAAAAAAAAAAAATTACCCGAGCACATAGCGCCACATCTTTGCTAATAATAAGATATCTAGAACACAAACACACACAATTTTTGAAATAACTCTTTATTTCGAAACTTTCCTTAAGAAAACTTATACAAATTAAACTATTCAGGGAGTATAAAACCGTCCAAACGGCAAGACTTCTAGCAATCGACTGACGACTGCAAATGTCTCCTATCGCGGTCAAACTATTATAAAATCGCGTTTAGCACGCGTTCTAAGTGTCTAGCATATTTTAAACATAAAGAAAAAAACATATACACATATACAAATAAACACTTGCCAAAGAATCACAAATCATTTAACGCACTCGGTTTCTTTTTAATGCCTCCAATTAAATTTGTGTTCTGTGTGTTTGCACTAAACACACACACACACACACACGCACATACATTAGAGTTCCTGACTCTGATATACTGCATTAAGATGTTTTAATATGTGTGGTTAAAAAAATACACACACACCCACAAGTAAAGCTATTTTCGGAACATCTGCTTTTATTGTGTCATAATCTTAAAGACAGCATTATGTTTTCCTAAATAAAAAACATGCAATAAATTATGTTGATACGAATACATGTTTTTCTTGTTATATGGTTTTAACGTTGGTCGTGTGAGACTTTCGCCTTGCTAAAAAGCCCATAACTGCAATCAAACGTTTACAAATGATAGGATAGAGCCATAAATTACCGGGGCTCAAGTATCTTATAAAATACACGATGTAAATAAGCCTTTTTGTCTTTGGCAACATTTTCAGATCCGACAAAATTAACTTGTTGGGAAAGTATTAATCAAGGATATGGACAGTATTGATATACATAAGCAATACATTTAATCAATGATGAACATTTTGATATGAACTATGATGAATACCGTTCGCTAATGGACAACAAGTCCAAGTCTTGTTGTCCATTAGCGAACGGTATTCATCATCCATTGCTATCTTCCAATTTGACGCATTGGTACCGGA
>JANSTU010029111.1:0-12292 GCA_027564075.1 Bolitophila hybrida
TTAATGTAATTTTATGTAGATATGTTTATTATTTGTTATTTTATTATTTTTTTTTTTGTATTAATTTATAGTTTTATTTAGTTTGTATAATTGTTTTTTTTTAATTTGTTTTTTGTAATGATGGCAATGTTTATAATTATTGAAAAAAAAAGGTCAGTTGTGGAAAATATCCCTGTTGACGTCACTTTAAAAAAAAAAAAATTGAACGATCTGTCGAGGTACAGCTCTTCAATCCATTCGGTATGTTGGCCCCAGATATTTATGCAATTACTGTGATCGGAAGGATTCACTTTTGGATCTGACTTGGAGAACCTGCAGCGGTAATATTTACTGAGTCGTTTAAAGTTAATCGTTGCTCATTTATAACGATTCGGCTTTAAATGTCGGAAACCTGCATAAATGCGGAATGTCACTTACGTCCTTTAAGGTAGGATCCCTGATTGAAGCATAAAACAATTACGATTTTTTAAACCATTAGCTCTGTCATTTTTCAATTTGGTTTTCGTTTTTTTTCGTGAAAGTAGTAGTAGTAGTAGACGTCCGTCTTTGTTCATGTGTCTATGTAATTTTTCCCCCCGTCCTCAAAATAAATTCACAAAAATGAGTATGTAAACGAGTGGCCACCTAAAACAGTAAACATGGATATTGTCAGGAATTATGCCATAATTTATTTATTTCGACGTCGTATTGAATAATTATATACTCTCATTGTATCCTTTAATCCCTTGTGCGATGCCGCACACCGGATTCATTTACCGTTACGGGTTCACACGAGTGGTCATGTCATGCTAATGTGTTTTTTGTGCTGTGCTACTTCTATTGGAGCTACTGGTTAGGAGTCTTAATTTGCCCAGACGCGACTCTAACAACTTTGCAGGGCACATGCGCACATTTTAGAGATATCTCCATGCACCGAGATCTCACTTGCTATTTTATATTCGGAATCGTGAATCCTCAACGCCATCATACACTTATTGTTCTATACTGGGTACGTGTGTATATGTTAATTGATGGCATTAATGTTCCGTTATTCCAAATCAATAACCGATTTCAGATATACGTTATTAATAGCAAGAGGAACCTACTAATTTAAAGTGCTACATTCGAAAAAGACTTCGGTCTGCCGGACCGGCGACCTCCCATATAAACGCCAACGCTCAAACCCACTCGGCTATGGCTATGGTTTAGAATATTGGTAAATATAATTTCCTACATATATTCAAACGGAAAAATATTTTAATACATTAGATTACATACCCTTGAACTAAATATTTATTTGCAATAAAACTTTAACATATTTTATAAAATAATTAATATATTTTATATATTAACTGCATTAATAAAAGAAGACATTAAATTTTATATAAAAATACAATGTAGAATAACATATTTGACATATGCAATTAACTTCCTTCGGAATTAACATATTTGTCGTGTCTTCACTAAACAAATAATCTTGACGAAAAACAATTCGTCGAATAATAATATTAATATTTTTTTTTGTTTTTTTGTTCGAATAAATAAACTATTGAATTAACAAGGCGTATTTTTGTATTGTTGTTGTGTGCTGAAATTGTCAATGTTGTTACATACAAATACAGTTATGTTACATAGAAATATCCAAAATTCGTATAGTCGCATTAAAATAAGGTGCAATTGCAATAATACAAGTCAATAAAATCGATGCTAAATTTGCGTCGTACCAATATCGAAAACAGTTCGAAGAAGTTTGGTTCGGCATCCAGATCCGCTGGTTCATACAAACTTACTCACGCACCTGCTTAAACCAAATAAGTCTGTCTGTCCGCTTTAACTAAATCAGCTGCAAGCCATGCTAGCGAATATGCAAATACCGGCGAGGAAAGTGCTATTGTTGTTCGACAGCGGAAATTCAGAAGCTGTACGAACAAACCAAGCAAATGGCTCTGGACATATGCCCAAAGTCAGCGGATGACTCGAGACGTCTAATGAACAAGACGACCTGTTCATGTCGTTCGGTTATGACGAATATGAACGACCGACATATACATGGGATGATTTCATTTCATCGTCGACCAGCGTGTTGACTGTGAGAGTCGGAAGCTGTGGGAACAGAACCAGACAGTCACCAGGGATTTAAATATCTGGCCAAATCTGGAGGCATTTCTGCAAGGTCGAATTAGCAACCAGCCACACAGCAATCACATGGTTCAGCTGCAACTCATGTCACGCCAGATTGTATCAGTTGGACAATGTACCATAGTCTCTTTGGCCACACTTGAAAGATCTACGCCACTCATGGCTGGATTCTGTAAGGTGTGTACCAGAACTAAACATCGGACCAAGGCTCCAGCAACAGATTACAACAATTGTATTACGTTGGCAATGATATGCGGTTGTGTTCGCGGCGGACATCGAGGTCTTAGTATGCGATGAGCACCAAACCTGAGGACTTTGACGTGCTGTCAACTTGCAGTTCCTGAACCAAATTTGCTCGAACAGAAAACAAGTGCACTAATTAGGTGGCAATTATCTTGTCAATGGTTTTCGCGCAATCTTTGTACTAGGCTTTGTAGTTAAAATCAAACAAAAAACAAATTATATGTTTTATTACATAAGTTTACATATTTATTATATTATAAGTTAACCTTTCCTAGCGATCAACCTAAAAGAGATTTGGAGAAAATGCGAAGGGTGCAATGTTACTGTATTATTCTTAAATTTAGTCCCTAATTTGCACACTATTTGTCCTGCGGATACCGCGGAATAGCTCAACATAATACAGTATAATTACACATAGTTTAGCATAGATCCTACCTCCTATTATATGTCGAGACCGAGTAACCGACTTCAAATCAGCTGCCCATCCTAGGGTTACACAACGCTACTTTAAACAAAAATCTAAAATAATAATAATTTCTATAGCCCGTTTCTAAAATGTATAAATATTTAAACATGTTATTATAAAAAATAATTACCAGTATACATATATAATATAATGCCAACTTACCACTTTTCTTAAAAAAAAACTAACAATTGCACACACAAATTTATGTTAGCTTCAAAATCACCGGGGAAAATAACGAATAGAATAACATAGAATAAACTTTTCTTTACGCTAACGGCAGGTATGTAGATAACCAAACAAAATTTAGCTCCGGTTACAAAATAATAATAATTACGAGAAATGTCAAAATTTAGCTGAAGCAACTGAATATTTCGAAAAGATTACACAACGGCGCATTTTTATTTGGTATTTGGTCGTAAACAAATTAAATTTTTAAAATATATTGTTTTTGATTGACGACTTTTTATGAATTCATAGACATAGACATAGTGGTATGTACGATATTTCGAGTCGAATCTTGTTAATCGTTCTGCACAATTCATCCATTATCCTGGCTCATCTTTTTCACGTAATTAGAGTACGTAAGATGGGGGGAACGTAAGATGGTATTAACGTAACGCGTTGGTACGGAACTTTACTGACAAAAAAGTAAGAGAGAGATTGAAACACACAGTAGAACGAAGTACGAAAAGGACGAAACACATTGTCTGTGATCGATTTTTTGTTTTTTGAGGTCTTCCATTAGCACATCGGACTTAAAGATTGGAATTGTCGTTTTTTTTCACTCTCAACCTAATAACTTGAAATTCAAGGGTTATCGAGAAGAAATATATTTTACAAAAAAATAGGTCTAACAATATCCTAAAACATTGTCAACCTTGATAGCATAATCATTCGACGGGCGAAAATATCGGACCATTCGAATGATTGAAAACCGTAGACAAACATATATGAAGAGCACAGCTCAGCCTCGAATATAACAATGGCTATTACAAAATATTTATCTGATAATTTTTTTGTAACTGGCCCAACTATTTTTGATGAGTGATGGCCACGGCGATCATTCTTTCTCATCATCATGATGATTTTTACGTTAATAAAAAAATGCCGTACATTTTAGGCCACTTATAATATTTTTATTTGATAAAATCTTAACTCTAAACTTAAACTAAATAAAACTAATGTGTACCTGAATCTTATATATTTATAGCTACCGCTCAAGCACTACACTGTGGGCGTATCCAACAGTGGAATTCAATTTTTTGTAGGTAGGTTTTGTAGGTGCCAATCGGAAGACTAAAGACACACATTAATCTGGCGAATTCCAAATCCTTTACACCGCGCAGAGAGAATACTCTGCGATAATAAAAAGGCCTTTCTCTGAAAAGAGAAATTTAAAACATACACATATGAACACGAAAGCACACCATTCACTCCAAAACTTAATTTACCTCAAGGGCAGTATGACAATAATTCTTTTACAACTTTTAAAGTTGTAATGACTTTGTCCTTATACGACGACAAAACCAAAAGTGTCTGGCAACTCTATAAATTCTTCGCTTTCTTCGTCGTTCGTCGATCTTTTGTGTGTGTGCTTTTCAATGTTTGTATTACTTTTCTATATTAGCACACTGACGATCCTTCGTTAATGTATGTATGTGAGCTAGATGCTGTTGCGTGGGAGTATGTTATTCGATGCGAATTCGGGTGGACAACGTGTGTGTGGAGTATGCGTCGATTAATACATGGCTGTGTTGCGTTGTGCCTTGATCAATATGTGGGTGGGAGTCCCTACTCTATATGTGCGTTGATCGATACGCGTGTGTGTGTTTCCTAGGCACGCGACAATATTAAGCGATAATTTGGGTGTGTGCAATATGCATATCTCTCCGGTGCGTTGTCTATAATTTTAAGACCGCTAGCTTTTTTGGCGCACACAATAGTACAGGGTGTTTCTTACAATTTCTATATATTTTTTAACAATGACATGTAACTTAAAACTAAAATTTGTGAACTTACACAATTACAAATCTCGACTGTTACACTGATTTTAAAAATTGTTGAAACATCGTTTTAAAACCGTCCAAACGCGTCATTTAAATGCTTTTCTATACGGTCGGCACTATATTATGAATAGTTTTCAAGATTTCAATATATTTAATTAAAAACCTTCAGAAGAACATTGTCTAGTCTGTCGAGCCATTTTGAAAGTATTTTATTCAGTACAGTTTTATGAGCAATAAATGAACACAATTTGTGTATAAAAATAAGAATTTAATTTGAAAATGTAATAAATTATTCAATTTTATTAAATCATTTTTTTGGCTCGATAGACCATAACAAAAATATTACTTTACAAAAATAATTTTTAATTTTTCAAATCCATCGATCAAGATATCACGCCGACCATAAAGCTGGGATTTTTCAACAGTGAACTCGGGCCTGAAGAATCATCGTTTACACCTATTGATTATTATATATAAAAAATGGCGACCATGCAAACGGGCCATTGCGACCAATCCATATTACTTCCATTTAAACTAAAATGTTCAGGTGCTTCATCTTAGTGGTAGATTATTTCATTTCGGAGCAGTAGTGGTCAAATACATTTTCTATTCAAATTTGAAGATAGTTTTCTGAATTGAATTTATTTGGATGTATTGTGAGTTCAAATAATGTGTTACCAATAGCACCATTCCATAAATTAACACTAATGCGTCTTTGAAATGATTTTGTTCTTTTAGAATGTGCTTTTTCGTGTAGGTAATAGACATTGCTGAACCATTTCTTCATCTGTCCATAAAATAGAATTCAAATTCATTGGATCTTGTTCTTGTCTGGTATGTACCCAATCAAACATTGGCAAGATTATTGTGTTTCACCCTCATTATTTTATGAGATATTTATTATTTCAAAAATTTAAAATTTACCTTCATAATTCGAGAATTCGATATTGTCAGCGCAATTGTTTACGACAAAAAAATATATTTTTCATTTTAAAAATTCTCTGGCTGATAAGGTTGTAAATGCATATTATAAATATTTTTAATACGAACAAACACATAAATCGGTACTTATAAATGGGTGACGAGTTTTCCTAATTATTTAATTTTTATGCGTACGTTATTTCGCGAGATTTAAAATTGAAAATTGTATATTGTGTTGTCAGTATCATTTCGATACTTTCGTGTTTTGTATTATTTTTTTGTGATCGTGTCTATTTACACAATATGGAGCGGCGTATTTTTTTCATCTCTGCACGGCAATTACGCAATCTAGTTCAGCGTCAAAATGAACCAGAGCATGAAGATCCGGTTTCAATAAATGAATCAATGGAAATGTCAGCAGAAATCGTAGATGTTCAGTTGGATTTGTCTGACCAAAATTAGTCTTCTTCCGATTGTAACTTTGGCACGGAAAAAGCGATGAATGTTTCGATTCAGTTTCTTCAGCAGAAGATATCTACTCTGTAAAGTTAGCCATTGTACTCTAGAAAAATTATTTGATATTTTGAGAAGGTTTGCTAAAAACTCCTTGTCAAGCTATCGCTGTACGACAGTGATTATAAATAAGAACATTTATTTACGATTCGCCCGCAAGGTCATTTATGACCGGAACAAAAGATCATTCTTCCAATCTAGTCCTAATTCGAAGCCTATTTTGCCACAGTCTGATGATCTCCAACCATTAACCCCAGGGCATTTCTTTCCCCTCAGACCTTTCCTTCAGCGCCCTTTGGCTGACGATGTTAAATATCTTGTCGATAATAGACTTATCAACTAGAGTCGGTGCCAGAAACGAATGCAAACATTCTGGCAAAATGGTATCAAATATGCCAGAACGTGAAAATGATATTGTGAATATACTCTACGAAAATTCTGCCCCGTTAGATGGCCGCTTGGAAGGATAGGCGAGATTTATCGAATCGGAGATGGTCTTATACGCATATTATTATATAATTTTGTGTATTCAATGTTTTTGGTATTCATTTTAAAATTATTTTTCTCATATACATTTCTTTTATTTGAGAGCATTCCCTGTCGGTTTTGTTCTTTTATAATATTTTGTTGTTGTTTTTCGTTCGGTATTTTATATATGTACACATATACACAGAATACACATTTTGATGTATATGCACTTTTATATATATATATATATATATGTATATATATTTAGTATTTGTGTCCATAATAAGTCCCACGAGCAGTCTCTCGACACGGTGCATGTAAGTCGTTGATACAGTGGTTCAGGTAACGGACAAGCCGCATCCCTCCCCAGAAATAATATAGGAATCTCTGACGATAAACACAAACAAACAAAAACACAAACACAACAAAATTGCCTCTAGATTAGCAAGGAAAGTGGCTAACGATGAGAAGAAAAATGCAGGATCTGCGGCAAATGTACAGCCGCCTAAAACTGTCACAATGGAAATGTGGGAGGCCAAGTTATTGGCGACGGTTAATTCCAATGTCAAACTCTCCCTCTTTTAAAATTATACATATAAATCTGCACACCTGCCGGGCAGCAATTAGTAACACCAGAGCTGTCATGGCTAGTGGTCAGATAGAAATGGCTCTTATCCATGGGCCCTGTCAGTGGAACGGAGTAATCAAGTGCCTCAAAATCCCCGGCTTCTCTATAATTTCCGCTCCCACCCAAAACAAGGTAAGAACGTGCGTGGTTGCTAGAGTCGTCTTTATTCCCAAACCAGGAAAAGACAATTATAACTCAGCAAGCTCCGCCCAATTAATCTTAAATCCTTTGCACTCAAAACACTCGAAAGAACGTCTGACAGATATCTCAGAGATATTCCACTTCACGAAAAACCCTTAAACAAGATACAACACGCATATTTAACGGGGAAATCAGTAGAAACAGCTCTTCACAATGTAGTTTCACTCCAAACAGCAAACTCACTCAGTATTTCTAGACATAGAGGGTGCTTACGATAAAATAAACTTCCAATCGCATGAACAGGCGGCCATCGAGTTCGGAATTGACGACGTGATGATCAAATGTATGATCAACATGCTGCAAACCGTACGATATGCTGTGACTCTAAAGGAGTCAACCTTTAAGCAAAAGTCGTACAAGGGCGTGTTCTATCACCTCTGTTGTGGTGTCTCGTAATAAAAGGACTACTTAAAGTGGAAGTGGAAGTGTCGCAGAGCCTTTGGTAAAACATGGGGTCTGTCTCCTAATGTAATCTATTGGATCTATACAGTAATTATTATTATAATTATATATAATATAATATTGGTAAATATACTAATAACAATGATGTTTTAGAAACCACCTCCACAAATCTGAGCAACAGATTCGCCATTATGCAGAGGTTGTAACAATTAAATTTGTATTTTCGACTTCAAAAATAAATCTAACTGGGACAACGGAAGAATGAATTGTTCAAGTGTTCTGGGTACAAAAACTATCTCGATCGAAGTCACGTTCTCATTTTTTTTGTAGATTACCGTAAAAAACCTTTTGTTTGGAAGCGGCAAAGCAGCAACACTATCTTTAAACTTTGAAAATCATAATAACCTGTTCTACCAAATTTGTTATAAAATATTCACCAGTTATTATAATACGGATGGAAACAACAACGAAAACCCAAACAAACTATTACGGCATCAACTTTACCATTGTTTAGACCATGAAACCAAAAATACCGAAATTCCAACGTTTCCAGGAAGGAACATCCAAACGATCAATTATTTTTAAATTTAATCGACAAGAAGAATAATGTATGCTCAATAAGCAAGAGGAACCTAGTGCTACATTCGAAAAACACTTCGGTCTGCCGACCGGGATTGAACCGGCGACCTCCCATAAGCCAGGCCAACGCGTTAACCCACTCGGCTATGGCTATGGTTAGGAATTAAGAATCAGTGCCTTAAAACTATAACGATAATTACTTAATACTAATTTTACATTTTTAGAAATTCATCGATGACAGGTAAGTAATAACTAAACACACGACATTTTAAAATTTATTTATTATTATTAAAACTATTTTTGCATTTTTAGATTTTTTTCAATAATTACCATTGACATGTGAATAATGACTAAACACACGACATGTTCATTTTTTTTAGTATAAAAAGGTTTTGACATTTCCGAACTTCATATCTAAAGCATTGTCTCTGCTCGATTATTTACAACCTATTTAAGCCGGCAAATATGGTCAAAATAATTGCGGTTCTGTTGGTGTTTGCTTTCGTGCAGGTAATATAAATTTTGGATTTTAACAGATATATTACTTGGCCTTAACAAGTAACATAATATATTTAATAACCAATATTTGTATTCGAAAATGTTCTCAATGGTATACATCATCGTCCACCACCAAACAATTCAAATAAAATAGTCAATATAATTAATTACCCAATTGCAACAGCAACTGGTGCAAATTCAGGATTTGCTTACGAACATTGTCCGACTAGAAAAACTACTTGGCCGATAACGACGACAGAGCATTGGCCGACTAGTAAAAGTACTTGGCAGACTAGTACCACTACTTGGCCGACAACGACAACGACAACTCAATATTAAAAAAAGTTTTTTCATTTTGATTTTATTATGGCTTTGGAATGTAATTGAATAGAAATACTGTAAATATATGCGCACGCAAATAGATAACTATACATATATATTTTAATCCGTTTAAAAAAATGTAATGAAAAGGCATATCTATTTTAAATATGGAACATGTGTGATTTGTATCACAGTATTTTATAAAAATGGCACACAACCATATTTGATCTGGGCCCCGAAAAACTCTCAAGCTTTATATAGAGGTTTCATGATATTTTTAAAAGATGTTATTGGATCATTGATCATGGCGAGTGTGTACAGTCACAAATACACACAAATGTTTATGGACAAAAAATGTCATGTCAATACCTGGTTTCGAACTCACGGCCCCTGGGTTGAGAAACAATGGACTTATGGACTTATGGACTTATGAGCAATAATATAATAAAATAATTATGCACACACACACATATAATTAAAATCGGCAGATATTTTAATTCTTTACGTGCAGGATGAAAGAAAATGTATAGTATAAGATTAATAATTTGTCAGAGTGAGATCTAATATGTTCCGGATACATAATTAATTCAAGAAACATAACAGGTTTTTTATTCAAATTGAGTTCTTTCTGTGTGTCCGATGGATGCCATACGACTTCAAATAAAACATTAAAAACAATTACCGTACAAGAAACACTATTAATTTGGTAGCAGATTCTCTAGAGCGATAAATCCTATTTTGACTCGGAGGGTATTAATCGTGTAGCCCGGATCAAGCTCTACACGATGAAGACCTTTCGAGTCAACATGCTCCAGATAATTATAGCGTTTTTTTGTAGGTGCAGCTTGGTATAGCTATTCAATATTTTGTTTGTCGTCCATTGGAGAATGCAATCATGATGACAAAGGTAATGGAGCCTAAACTAATCATTTGGAAGTTATATGAACCAACTTTAAGGCTGGCTCCAACCCAACGAACAATATTCGTATAGAACGTTAACACAAAAAATTAAGACCTACTGGTTCTAGATCGGTATATCAAACCATTTCCATGTCGCTACGACGATCATCTGCTCCCACAACATCAACAGACAGTCCCTCAAAAACGACCCAACACTATACCGCAACTAGGATCAACATCCAACAACCATTATACATAAGTCATCAACTTCATCGAATTCATCACGACCTGCAAAGAGAGGTGACATTTACACATTATAATATTTATTGAAAAAATAATTGTCATAATACTCGTAGCTTATTTTCCGTCTGCCTGAGACAGATTTGCCGCATGAATGGAAGGTGTGCGCTCAAAATGATTCCTAAACATTAAATGAAAATATAATATCTAATTGGAGCGCAGATATATAGGATTTCCTATGTGTACCAGCGAACTTTTTGATGCTTTGGAAGGTGTGGTTGTTCAACTTAACGTCTTGTAGTGCTTTTTCCCATTAGAGTCGACGAGCGATGTATATCCTGTCAACGACGATTTTTTTTCAGTTGGCTCTTTAGTTGCTGCGCGTGGAAGTTGTAACGGTTTCTCTAACATTGTCGTCTAAGTCTATTTCTGTCACATCAGAGGGAAAGCGGCACCTGGGTGTTTCTTCGAATTTCAACTTTTGGGACGATTTCTTCGATGATACGGAATATTGATGTTGTTTTCCAGTCCGTCGTCTACTGCGCTGTTAAATCGACGCCAGTTAGTTTTACCAAAAAGTGGTAAATGGTCGAGATTGGTTCAGATTGGAGGATAGCAGTGAGGCAAACTCAAGGTTCCACGGCTTTATGTTCTGTAGGAAAGTTTAAAACAGAAAGGAGATTGTTGTTAGCTATGTTCGGAGAGACCACCAGATCCTCATTTATAAGGAATAAGTCCAGGAACGAGGTTCCTCTGTGGAAGGGCGTATGGGCGATCCTGATGGAAACTACTATTTTTCTCTCTCTCTTTGAGCTTGGTTTCCAGCTCAGTTATTTTGGCCATAAGTTTTTGTATGGACGACGTTAGTTGTGAGTTTTTTGTCGTGGACGGTTTGCTTTTTAGGCCGCTTCACTGGTGACTTTTCTTCGTCTGACGAGCTACCAGACCATTCTCGGCATGAGGTTCTTCTCCCATCAGTGTCCATAGATGGTTTTGGAGACTTCCTGGGTAGTCGCCGCTCATTTTTTCGTCTTTTCAATTACGTAATTTAGTGTTGATTATGTAACTTGTGTTAATACATATTCTTTTTGTTTTGTTTATGTGGACTAAATAAAGTAATATAACTTCACGCTTCACGCTCAAATCGGACATTTTTTATAACCGTTTCTTTATCGCCAAAATTCTAAGAAAAAATAATTTTAAATTAAAAAAAAAGTTTTTAGAACTTATTTATGTTGTAAGCAAACATTTGTGTTTGAGTTACACTTTGGCTATTTTAAGGGTATTTCATGGCCCTAATTATTATTATTATTATTATTATTATTGAGATTAAAAATAATAATAATAATAATAAGTTCTAATAATTAAATATAATGCTTTTTTCTCATTTCTAATTATTTCTCTTTTTTGCCAAAGATTCATTGTATGTTCGTAAAGAAAAGTTTATCAAAAAGAGTCGGCGTTGTTGACTTCAAAATTTAAGGTTAACTCATCAACAAAAGTAAAATTTTATTTTTAGTACATATACACACACAAAGCTTTAGTTTTTAAATATTTTTCATGTGAAATATATGATTATTATTTAATTTTAGTAAAAAAAATTACTGGAATTAACCGGTCGCCGGTACGATCCCGGATCGGCAGACCGAAGTGTTTTTCGAATGTAGCACTTTAAATCAGAAGGTTCCTCTTGCTAATAGGGCTACAAATTAATGCGGTTTTGCAAGAGATGGCGTTACTTGTTTTTTATTCCAGCGAATAATTTTTCCATACATCCATTGGAAAGCT
>JANSTU010029122.1:0-12291 GCA_027564075.1 Bolitophila hybrida
TGTTGTGAGTGTTAGAGCACAGTAGCTCCAATAGGAGTAGCACAGCACAAACAGCACATTAGCATGACCTGACCACTAGTGTGAAACCGTAATGGTCAATGAATCCGGTGTGCGGCATCGCACACTGGCCCTATGTCCCACAAGGGACTAAAGATCCAATGACATAACCTCACTAATATACTAATCACAATTTGAAATACACATTTATTACATACAAATTTAATATTTTTTAATAATATGAGCAAATGATTCAAATTACATTTAATGTAAGAATAGCAGCAAGAAGGCGAAAATGCATTTTATATATATTTTCTGATAATTTTCTTATCTTTCTTTTTTGCTTTGATTTTGATTATCAACATAGAAAAATCTTTTGACATGACATTTTATTTTTGTTTTATAACATGCATATTTTGCTTTTAATTTTGGATGAGAACATATAATAAAATTATAATGAATCCATACATATTTTTTTAAAATGATAATAGAATAAAAATTAGCATATTTTTATATGAAAACTATTACACGTCTTAAAATGTAGTCCCGAACATTTTATTGTATCCTTGAAAAGATGTCATGATTCAACACAACATACTACATAATAAACACATATTATATATATACAATATATATATATATATATATATTACCATACAGAATATTTTTAAATAATTTTTGTATTGCAGTGCCAGTTCAACGGCGACGTCTCTCCAAAGAGCAAACATTTTGAGTGACAAACAAATATTTCCGGACTTGCCAAATGGACCACTTACCGTTTACCGGAATCGGTCCTCCTTTGACTACAAACGATTCGCACTTATCCTTGAACCGGAGGAGTTGCAGCGCTTTAAAGTGAGTGCACATTTTAGTGAAACGCGAAATCTAAGCATATACAATACTATTACATTAAGAGTATATTGTAAAATAAGGTGTTTGCTAAAGGGTGTTCCTTCGGTGGTTCTATTATTGTTTTCATTTATGTAAGTTCTCTTTCTACATTTAAATCGAGTGAGTTTGAATTTTAAAATATATAATTCGAGGCGAGAACTGAAGTTGTTTCTGAAAAATGCACTTTTTAAATGTTTGGATGATTGTTTGCTGTACTGTAAAAACGTCCCTTTTTAAAAAAAAATTTGCGCGCAAAAAAATGATCTTGTATATAAAAACGAAAATGTGCTTTTTTTAATATAAATGTACATGATAATTATTATTGTGCTTACATAAAAATGGCTACGAATTTAGCGATCACAGCATAATTTTATTTTGCAATCCAAATTAATCAAAATCTCTCTCCGCAAAATGTATTTTTGCCCAGGCAACAATTAAAAAATGCTTACAAATTTTTCCTATTAATTTAATAGTAATAGTTACAAAACTGATCTTTTAGCTCGTTTCCCTATAGCCAACAGAAATTGAATCACGCTTAGGGAAAACAACCCTTGGAAATGGCGTATCGAGGGTCGTGAAATAGTACCCTATGGCCAAAACCTTTTAAATCACTTTAAGGAAAAACAGCCCTCGAAAATGGCGGATAGTGGGTCTAGGAATATATATATATATATATATATATATATATATATACCCTGTAAAGCTTCTGATTTCGATGTTCATATCGTGCTTAGTGTTCGATTTTATGTGTGTATTTTTTGGTGAGCAATATTTTTTTTTTTCGTTGTGATTTAATTTTATTTTTGGTGTGCACGACCATCCGCCATTCTCAAGGGTTATTTTGCCTAAGCGTGATTCAAAAGGTGTTGGTCATAGAGTATTATTCTACGACCCTCTATCCGCCATTACCAAGGGTTGTTTTCAGTAAGAGTGATTTAAAAGGTGTCAAACATTCTCTATTTGCTGTTGCTGTTTTGTGTTGTGCTACTCCTACTGGAGCTACTGTGCATGTGCTCTAACACACAACACATTTTTTAATGCGTTTAGTAATTACGTTTTTTCAATAAAAAAATATATTAAAAATATGCGATACAATTTCATTATTATAGGCGAATTTCATATTGAATAAAAAAAAATATAATATTGAGAGGCAGCACTAAAGTGTAAAATATATATTGCGCCATCAATTAAACATGTAGAACGTGTAGTCGAAATTATTGCCGCCATCTATGGTTGATTTTACAATATTTAACTTTTACATTGACATTTTTTTATGATTCTACGTACATTTAAAAAAAATAATGCATATTTTGAAAGCACATTTTTAAATTTTGTATATGACAATTTTTAATTGTTTATCGCACACACTTTATTAAGAGCACACTTTTATATTTGTATAGTACGTTTTTTAATTGCCAATGGTACAAAATTAAATAAATAAAATATTTAATGATGCTAAATTCGTTGCCCTTAACAAATAGGGTAATATTCATTTTATTATGCGTTATTTTTATAGGTTAATACCACCTTTGATAGTTGAATTATATATAAAATTCATCGTCTTTCTCTACAACTTTGGAAACCAAAGAAAAATATTATTTTATTCTCATAAATGTTATTCGGATTTCTTCGGAAATTGTAATTTGATTAATTTATTTATAGAAAATAAATTAATTTTAATATTTTAAATTATAGTTTAGTTTAAAGAAAAAAGATTTTTTATTAAGATTTTTTCTGTGCCCTTGATTGAGTTCTTATCGTTGTATCTTTGAGAAGACATCCTCATGAATCTTTTTTATTCATATTTTATTAGCACAAATTATGGAATTTCTTGGAGAAGCACCCAGAGTTCGCTCAACCAAAGACCACACTTACAGTGGACGAGGCCAGACATCGAGCTACACGTCAACAGTACGTTCTACTGAGCGAGAAGTTGTTCACCTTTGAAGACGTGAGTTTTATTTAATATGAATATCTTCTTTCTCTGCTAAAATTATAATCTGCCCATATACACCAGCACATAAATCAACCACACCTGTCATTGACCTATGTGACAAGCCTCTTTGCGTATGATCCAAACTTTTTGGTCAAACTGAGTCTGTCCTACACTATGTTTCCGATGGTGCTACGACTCAGCGGTACAGAACGACTACAACAATACGTGGACGCTTGCGACAGAGGTGAGATCAGCGGTGCATTTGCGCTATCAGAATTCTCGCATGGTACAAATGCGCTGGGTGTTCGGACGACGGCCACTTATGATCCAAGTAAACAAGAATTTGTATTGCACACACCTGACTTTGAAGCAGCCAAGTGTTGGGTTGGAAATTTAGGTGATATATTCCATGAATTATATATATTGTTTAGAGTTTTTTTATTTTTTTTTTCTCAGGAAAAACATGTACACACTCGATTGTCTACGCTCAATTGTACACCGCAGATGGTGAATGTCATGGTATCAACTCATTTATGGTGCCGATAAGATGTACAAAAACTCTGATTGCTTTCCCCGGAGTAACAGTCGGTGATCTTGGCGAAAAGATTGGGTTGAATGGAATTGACAATGGGTTTGTATTTATATTTATCAGTTGGATTGATCAAAAAATGTTATAATATAAAATTAGATTTGTGCTATTCGATAAGTATCGTATTCCGCGTGAATTCATGCTCTCTAGGATTGCTGATGTGACACCTGAGGGTAAGTTCACGACTACTATCAAGGAACGTTCAAAACGAATGGCAGCATCATTCGGATCACTCTCCGGTGGACGTGTAAACATCTGTGGACTCTCAAATACGTACTTAATAAAGGCTGTCTCTATTGCTGTCAGATATTCGGCCAGTCGTAGGCAATTTGGTCCGGACGGTAGCGATGAAGAGTGGCCAGTACTGGAGTATCAATCTCAAGTATTTCTATATTGAGTATAGCTTTTGAAATAAAAAATATTAGTTTTTTCTATTGCTTCTCTAGCAATATCGCCTGCTGCCTCATTTGGCCACGGCCTGTGTTCAGATGGTTTTTACTCACTGGTTGTCCGTGGAGAACACAAAAGTTATGTTGTCGGCGGCGATGGGTGAAAATGTTGCCACGGCTGGCATGGAAATGCACGCCCTGTCATCTGCCAGCAAGCCGACATGCACTTGGGCGGTACGGGATGCACTGCAGGATTGTCGTGAAGCCTGTGGTGGACACGGATACTTAAAAGGTTTATTTGAGTATACTATAAAAAAAAGGATGAATTCTAACAAGAAAATGTTTTAGTTGCGGGCATCGGAGACATGCGTAATGACAATGATCCCAATTGTACTTATGAAGGTGAAAACAATGTTCTTATACAGCAGGCCTCAAATTGGCTGCTGAGTATACGGCGCAAAAGCTACCAGCAATTCGCTACATACTCTCCCTTAGGCAGTGCCAGTTTTTTGGCAAATTTCAATAGTATCATTTCGACTCGTTTCAACTTCTCGTCATCACAAGAAGCAGTGAAGCCGCAAAGTGAGCATTTTTAGAAAATTTAGTGAAAGTATTTAATAATTTACATTTTATAGATATTCAAATTGCGTTGGACTGGTTATGCGCGTGGCTACTAGAAGAGACCAGTAAACGTTCTGAGAGCTTTAAGCAAGACGGGCACACCACGTTTAGTGTGCGCAACAATATTCAGGTGTTCTATGCATCCACGTTGTCTGTGCTTTATGGTCAGGTTCGTGAAACCAGAATATTATTAAATTATTTTTAAAATTCACATATTTTACATCCAGCGTACAATATTCAAGGTTTTTCATGAGCACATTAGCAAAATTCCGGCCTCTCCAGAACTCGACGTCCTGACTTGTATTCTCTCGCTCTACGGTGCTAACTTAATAATTCGAAATTTGGGACTACTCTACGAGGTAGACACAAAATAACATTTCTGCTTAATTACAAAAGTTTTTGGATTAATGATCGTAAATTCAAATTCTCGGCTCGACAACATTTCAAATATACAGTAATAATGTATTTTCTGTTTCCATCTTTAGGGTGGCTTTCTCAGTGCACCCTCACATGCCACCCTCTACAAGAAAAGCATTCTGAACATTTTGGAACAACTGAAAGACGACTCGATTAGTATCGTTGATGCAATCGCGCCCACAGACTTTGTGCTAAATTCTCCGTTGGGCATGAGCGACGGTCAAATTTACAAGCACTTGCAGTCCACACTTATGCATAGTCCCACAACGTTTGAGCGGCCAAATTGGTGGCGTGATGTTACTCATTGGCAAAGTTATGCAAAACCAAAACTTTGAGATATACATAGTAAACTATTTTGTGGATTTTCAATGGTTTAATGGTATTGGTGAGAAACATATAAAGTGGAAAAATGGAAATGGAATTATTGTGATTTAATCTTATTCGAATATAATAAATGAATTTAAACTTCTTCTGTTTAAACATATTTTATAATACAAAAAATTATATACACAAACAAAAAAAACAGAAAATTTACAAACTAATCATATTCTGCACTAGATTCACCGGACGCATCTGAATCCGTTGGAGCAATGAACGAATTCTCTGAATAATCGTCATCATCATCGCTGTCACTTTTATCCATATTACGCTTTATGCGAGCCTTGTACTTGGCATACGCCACACCGTAACGGTTTTGGTCTATAAAGTCAATGTCTTCTTCCATGCCGCTGGTGTCGATGGAATGTACAAATCCCTGTTGTGCAACATAAGCATCCTCGTCCGAAGACAGTTCATTGTTGCTGTCTTATAAAATATAAAAAAGTGCGTAAAATACAAAGTTTTCAAAATTAATTTAACTGTCTCACCTAGACCCATTCCACTAATGGCACGTCGCATATCCTGTTCATTTGTACTTTCATCGTTCTCCTCCTCAGTGTCCGGATACTCGTTACGCCAGTTATTCTCGTCGTTTGAGTCTTCAGAATCATAGTCACTGGAATCACCTAGACCGTTGTCTTTTCGTGAGCCATAGGTAAGATCATCGAATGGACGAATGCTATTTAAAGGGAGCATTTTGCTAATTTTACTAAAACTATTCCATAAACATAATAAAAAAAGAAAACTATTCTAAAAATTTAATTTATATTGAATGATCAAAATGAAAAATAAATATCTGGAAAACAAAATCGAGGCAAACGGAAAAACCACTTGCCGAAACATACTCTAAAACGCTTATCCAAATTTCGTTTTTCCAAAAACATTTATTTACTATTTTGTGAACATTATTTTCTGTAATCAAAATGCGGTTTTCATGCAATAACACGCACGGGATGATAACACTGTAGTTCAATGTGTAAGAAGTCTTGTATTAAGAGGACGACGCGCGCGCGCAGCTTAAATGAGCGTCGACTGAATGTGAACGTGGCCTGTGAACACAAACCTGAGCAAAGTGTCCACCAAGTTCTCATCAAGCTCTGTGGTTTGATTGGCTTCTGGTAAATACAGATCGTAGACAAAACGTTCAGTAGCAACCGATGTAGATGCTATTTGGGCTGTGTGAACTACAGACAACGCTTCGTCAGCCTGTTGCTTCTCTATGTCGACGACTGTAATGTTGGTTGATTGCTCCCCGGATGCATTTTGTTCAGCTGTACGATAGCAGTTCACTATTCGGAAGCGATCTTCGTGTGCATTCTGATTTTGTTGCTCACGGTTACGTGAGGTCACATTGGCTGGCTTGCGAATTTTAGCGGCAGCTTCGATAGCATCGTTTTTTGTAAGTTTTGTGAGATGGCTTCCTATGTTTTCCTAAATTCAGTCACATTTTAAAAATAAAATATTAGATGAGAAGTCAATTATTATGAACTTACTTGATCATCAACAGTTCCAGCGAATTTTAAGATTGTTGTAGTCTCGTCTTTGTTCTCAAGAAGAGATGGATCCAGTGCTTCGGAAACACCATCGTCGACCTTTCGTTTCTTGCAGTTCAACACAAACGCATTCAGGGGCTCTTCGTCAACGCGTCGTTTTACACGGATTACAGCAGCCATCCTATGAACGAAAAATATTGATTATATTAGGCGTTTTTATGATAAAGTCACATTTACCTACCTCAAGTAAAAAATGGTAAACTGCTGGTGTGAAATTGAGGTTAGATAGGTGGTTTTAATTATGAAATGTCTCTTTGGGAGCACTTAATTCTATTCAGAACGAACTAACCAAATAGCAAATACTCAGACTAATATTGATTAAATGAATATTTTATTGGGAAGTTTACACAGGACGCCTATCTATCAGATTTCAGTCAGACATTATTTATTTATCGTTTATATTTCATGACGATCAACGGCATACAAAATTTGACAACAACAACAACAAAACTTATCGTTTACTGTATTCAGGTGAATACGTCTAGTGCAGACAGTTTATATAGTTATTTGTTAAATCATTTTCTCACTAAAATAAAATATATTGATATGTAAAAAGTATTAAGAGTTAAGAAAAACTGAACTTCAGATTTTTTTTTTTACTTTCTCAGTTTACTATTATATGTTTTCTATTATAAATTTACTATTATATATTTACTTATTATAAATTTCGGATTGCAATTATCTATTTTAAAGGTAATTATTTTGCGACTTCGACACAATGCCTTTCACAATGACTTTCGCCAGAACTGAAAGAACTCATAATCTGATAGTACCACGTAACCGTCTTTCCATATCTAATAGTCCTTATCACGTTAACGCTGCAGTTATTTGAAATTCTTTCCCACTGTATTAAAAACAATTAAAATCTATCTCATAATTTAAAAAAAAAACTAAATTGGTTTAGTATAAAATTACCCTATTATTTAGTAAACTACCCTTTGAATATACATTTGTTCAATAACTAATAATTTAGACTCATTTTAATATTACATTTATGTGAAAGTGACACAAAGTAGCAATAACAAATACACTTTTTAAGCTTTTAGATAGCTAGTTTTTTTTAGAAGTGACTCACAAATCGAAATATTACCTGGGCAAAGTTTTGTAAATATAGTTGACACATTTGAACCATTTAATAAATATTCAGATCTTATATATGAACTCAAAAACAAAGAATGCAAAAACTACGCCAAGTTAGTCAACATTCACAAGTATTCAACAATGGTAGCACCAAATTGTGATAGTCTAATGTCTAAATCCCAAAGATCCAAAACTTAATTGTGCCGATAATGCAGTGTCGAATCAAATTCCATTTAGAGTATTGACAGTTTTCTGAATTCTGATATTTTGTCTCTCTTTGAGCTGTCACACTCGACATGTGCCCAATAGCTCTGTACATCGTATAGATATTCCGCACTCCAAAACAATTTAAATAGAGTTTAAACTTCCAAAATCTAGTGTACTTACACGGCCGTAACATGAGGCGACTGAAAAAGGTAATTATAAATCCGGCCAATGTTTCATTTTAAACAGAAACTCAGATTTTACACGTTTGAGGTTATGTTTACATCACATGCGGTAAATTCAATGATCGTGTAATAAAATGTTTTCTATTTAACAGTACGAATCCGGAGAGGGATCCCATTATATTACACGTCGTCAAGCTTTGCGGAAACTACAATTGTCGCTGAACGATTTTCGACGACTGTGCATCATCAAGGGTATATATCCGCGTGAACCCAAACATCGTCGTAAGGCGCAGCGTGGATCGTCCGACATTAAAATTCTGTATCACTCGAAAGATATCAAGTTTTTGCTGCACGAACCCATCGTATGGAATCTGCGTGACTACAAGGTAAACAAACTTTTCTGACATGTAAACAAAATGTCTACAAATGTAAAATATTCTAATCTTGTATTTTATTGATGTGATTTATAGATCTTCAACCGTAAAACAAATCGCGATCGGGCAATTCGTGATTTCAGAAATCTGAAACGTCGTCTAGACGCTTTCCCAGAATTAAAATTGGACCACATTGTCAAGGAACGTTATCCAACATTTATTGATGCAATTAAAGACTTGGACGATTGTCTAACGCTGTTGTTCTTGTTTAGCTCATTTCCATCGTTAAAATACGTTCCGCGAGAACAGTCTGCACTATGCAGACGCCTCACAATCGAATTCATGCACGCCATGATCGCATCAAAGTCTCTGCGTTGCGTGTTCATATCGATCAAGGGCTACTACTTCCAGGCCGAGATTAAGGGTCAGAAGATTACATGGATTATACCGCATTACTATCCCTTCCAGCCGCAGTCAAAGTCGGACGTAGACTTTAAAGTCATGTCAATTTTCGTAGAGTTCTACACAATTATGCTTGGATTCGTTAACTTCCGTCTGTTTCATTCGCTTAACTTGACATACCCACCACAGTTCCCAGGCAACGGTCTGCTCCAAGAGGACGAACGCAGTCTTACCAATGAACAAACATTTGTGTCTGACAAAATTGCAGCCCTTAATTTGGATCTATTGAAAACCGATGCTTCGACACAGGAAGAGGAAGAAGATGACCTTGACATTGATCTGCTTACAGCTGACGGCGATTCTGATAAGATCAAGAAGATCAAAGAAGAAGCGATAGCCGTCAAGAAGCTGCAGAATATTTTCAAGGGTCTGAAATTCTTTATCAACCGTGAAGTTCCACGTGAACCGTTGGTCTTTATCATCCGTTGTTTCGGTGGCCAGGTTTCATGGGACAAGTCACTCTTCGCTGGAGCCACCTTCGATGAGTCGGACGAATCGATCACGCATCACATTGTCGATAGGCCGCAGATCAGTAAACAGTACATTTCCAGAGACTACGTGCAGCCTCAGTTTGTGTTTGACTGTGTGAACCAGCGTTTGTTGTTACCCACAAACAAATACTTTATCGGCGCTAGTCTTCCACCGCATTTGTCGCCGTTTGTTGATCCTAACCGCGAGGAGGTTTATATTCCACCAGAGGAGAAGGCCCTGCGTGATCCCTCAGCAATCGAGACACACGGTAAAATAGTAAAACTAATTATTTGAAAATGATTTTTAACTTTTTGATATTCTTTTTGCAAATGCAGTTCAAAGCGATGACGATATGTCCGGTGATGAGAAGGAAGACAAGGAAGAAGAAGGAAATGAGGCCATTCCAGAGCCAGAGCGAGATGCACAATTGGAGCAGGCATACAAACTGGAGAAAGAAGATGCTGACTCCGATGAAGCCGAAAGCGAAGATGAAGATATCAAGATTACCAAGAAGCCCAAAACCAAGGAGGAGAAGCGAGAAACAGAGGTAAGAATTATGATTGTTTCCTAGATGAATCTCGTACTAATCGTGTATATTTACATTTTTTATTATAGAAAAAAAAGATGGCCGTGCAATTAGGTCAGCTGCATCGTGAAAATCCCAAGGTAAACAAGAAGATCGAAATTGAAGAACATCGATTGAAAGCACGCATGGTTAAGCCACGCCACAGGCAATTGTTCCGTAAGCTGATCCGTGACAAACAGGAAAAGCAAAAGGAGAGCTGGTTGCTGGACAAAAAGCGCAAGCGCATCAACGCCGCCGACAAAGAACAGAAGAAGAAGCGAAAGACAGATGAGCGAAAAAAGAATCTGACAGAGTGACCACTGTTGAACCACACCACATTGAAATATTAAAATAAAAGTATGATAAATTCGTTGTACAATTATTTTGTATGTTATAAAATTTTTTTTTTCCAACACAAACACTGGCTTTTACACAGTATTTTACAATATTATTTCATTATTTTCTATAAAGATCATTTAATAAATAACAAGTAAAACAATAAAAATTATATAATTCGTTTGTATGTAAAATTCTCTTTTATAAAAAAATCAACAACAATAATTGCGCAATATCATTTACATATCTACGTAAATTGTCGGCCAAGATTGAGCGTTGCGGGAGATGCAGAGATAATCTGTATTTGGTGGATCAATCGTCCGAGTCGGCGTCGTTCTCGTCGTCAGTGTCCTCAAGTTCGGGCATCGGAAAACGTAATATAGCTGCCACACCCGTCAGTTGGGCGAGTTCTAAAATGAAATTTTTATTTAGTACAGAGATTTGTGAAATGTGAAAATATACTAAAATAACGAAGAAAAATATATTATCTATGAAAACTATTATTGTATCTTCGCTCGAATATTTAATCCATATTATGAATGTGCTCTCAATTTTGTATTGGCCCCAATATCGGCGATCATAAAAGTCGGAAAAGCTTTTCTGAAAATCTATATTAAACATTTTTGCGGAGCACAATTTTAAATTTTTAGGGGTACAAGATTTAATTGTTTACTGCAGGTTTTATCGTTTATTTGTAGGCGATGTTACTAATTTAGCCTACATTTGTATCTCGAGATTGTGTCATACAATATATAAACATATATATGTAATGTCGTAAATTTATCATAAAGTTAAATAAAAGACACCTTGCCATAGATTACAATGCAGCTCAATGCTTCCGTAAATACACATGCATCTCTAAAAATAACGACGGCATGAACATTCATTTCCCTTTTTGCTTTGGGTCGCACGACCGACGGCACAAACTTACACAAGCATTACTTTGAAATGTTGTTTTTAGTCCGATCCTAAATTGGATTGCAGCAATGAAAGGCGCACACACACACATGGCAATTAAACAATATGATAATATACATGCATGAACGTGTATGTGTGCTTGACATGTGGGTTTACAGTAGATGAATAAAATATCAATATAACTTACGTTCACCAGACACGTGCATGCTCGAGAAGATCTTCACATCGCCACCAGAGTCACGAACGGATTCGACTAGATGCACGTACTCTTTACGTAGACCCACATTCTGGCACCTGAAAAATTATTCACAATTAATATTTCATATATTATTTCTACATAGAACATATTACAACGTAAAACAGCAATTTATTATGATATCGTTGTGAGTTTGTGAGTGAACCGGTTCGTTAGAGATTAACATAACAAAATAAACAAATTGTGTTGCTAAAACCACAAAAGACGCAGGCGAACCTGTTTAGAGGTGCAACCGCATAAATGGATAAGAATATTGTGCAATAAAAAAAATTAAATACATATAAGTTTTGTGTCTCTTCTTCTTCTCTTCTTCTCACATTCAAGAAATGCACTTTTTCTATCAATCCAAAAAATATAACGACCTCAAATTCATGTATTTATCTAATTTAGCAAAACGTGTAATATTTAATATAAAATATCAATTACAAATTACACATTATCAATTACAATAAAAGAAAGGTTTTAAGTAAACTGGATAATCTTGCACGACGTGTGATATACCTTTGATAAATAACAGTACTTTCGCGACAGTCGTCTTGATATCCAGATCTATTATGGCATTAAAAATGTGAAAGCGCCCGCGACCATACAATTATTCTGTATGACTGGGTTTGCAATTCAAAAAACTGTATGTTCTTTGTAAACAGTTTTATCGGAATATATATACAT
>JANSTU010029133.1:0-12290 GCA_027564075.1 Bolitophila hybrida
AAATTTTTTTTTTGAAATATTCTCAGCGGGAAAATTTAAAATGAGAATTTCCGGGTACTTATTTGACAGAGTAGTATTTCGTAATACAAAACACATTGTTGCATAGAGATGAACTGATATTGTACATCATGTCCTACTGTCCCAAGACTTTTGTAATGTGAATATTGTCCAATAATTTATAAATGCTATTAAATAAAAAAATAATAAAATTGTTCATTTCAAAAAATTAAAATAGATTTTATAGTGTGTGAAAGAAAGACACATATTGATATTTTTTTTTTTTTTTTCAAATATGTGTTATGCTTTTTGAGATATTATTATTCTAATGAAATATTTTTGCTTGTCCCATGACTTTTGTTACTCACTGTATGTGCTGAACATATCCTAAATTGAAAGAACCGATTTTCCTGGCAACGTTTATGTCTCTATCAAATTCGTTAAGAACATTTGATATCGTTTTTTGTGAAACTTTTGCTTTTTTGGCAATGGTTTTCTAACTCCATCGCGGATTTTCTTTAGAAAATCGAACAATTAATTCACGTCTTTTCACTTCCGATATCATAAATCAAACTAAAGTTTACATAGCGGAAAACTTCTAACAGCAATTTATCAGAAATTCTTTAAAGTAAAGCCTACTGTATGATTTTTGTTTGTCTGTTTGGGAATTTACATTCTTTATATAGTTGACACTCTAATTGAATAAAAATACAGCAGGACTTTTTTGACACCCTATTATTATATTATAATCCATAGAAAAAATCCATAGAATTTTCGACATTTTCTGTGTGGCATAAAGAAACTTCTTCGGTATTCTTGAAATGTTTAAACTCTCGGACGATCTCTTCGATGAAAGATATAAGGACGGTGACAATTTGTTTACATGATGTTACAGAGAAAAACATTAGTGTCTTACATGTTAAAAAACACATGTACCGAACTACAAAAACGAACGAACAAGCTTAAAAACAAATGTTACAAAAAAAAAGATTTTTTTTAATCTATTTCTCAATTGTTTAAAAATCGTGAATATTCGAAACCGAGCAATCAGAAGCAATTTTCAAATAAATCAATCGTTAGATATTGCCTGCTGTAAATATATTATAACTGTGGATTTACAGTTAAAGTAAAGCATAGCTGTTTTAATTTTGAAGGATCCAATTTAAACCAAGTAATAAATCTGTAAAACTCAAGATTTGTGTTCTGCAATAATTTCATAGAATTCCTAGTAAGCATTATTAAGAATTCGATGGCAGCTTTTTTAATGGTTTTTTTGGAGTAAAAAAAAAGGTATATCGTATTTTCGGTTCGCCCTATTATATAGTACGTGCTGCCACCTGCACTATATTATCAGAATGTGTTTACCGTTATCGGCTTGTCAATTAATGTGGCAGCCGCTTGATTTGAGTTCAGTGACAACATGAAGCAAATTTTGACAACCTGTCTGCCATTTTAAAAAAATTCCGAGTTGTGTCTACTTTGAAAACAGTTTTTTAGCTGTTTTAATTGTTGTACGGAAAAACTAAAACCGAAAACTGTACACAGCTCTTCACCATGGCGCGCTACATACAACGGCCGGAAAATGCCCTCAAACGGGCTAACGGTAAGTGCTCTATTTTGATCGATAACTACGGCCACGTTGCGGTTCCCTAAAAAACCAACTAGTTTGTAAAAATATTCTGTGAGGTTATATAAATTGAATGCAGTTTACTTTCTCCGACTAGCTACCTTTTTTAATTTAAATAATTTGAATTATTTAAATAATAACTTGAGTTGGATATATATGTTGTTACGATTTTATTTGGTTTGTGACGTCACAGGCATTAATTTTAAGGCGGCTCGAGATGCATTCTTTATCTAAAAATCTAAATGTTTTTCATTGTTTGCAGAGTTTATTGATGTTGGAAAACCCGCGAGAGCGCTGGACACTCTGCAGGAGGTGTTCCGCAACAAGAAATGGACTTACACCTGGTCGGAATCGGTGATTGAACCAATCATGTTCAAGTACCTTGATCTGTGTGTTGAATTGAAAAAATCCCATATCGCCAAGGAAGGTCTGTTCCAGTACCGAAACATGTTTCAGTTGGTATGTTATTTAATCTCGTATTGTTTTTGTATAATTTGCTAACTGTTCTTTTGTAGGTGAATGTCGGTTCTCTAGAAAATGTGATCCGAACTTACTTGAAGATGGCTGAAGCGCGTACTGAAGCCGCTCAACAGCAATCTTCGCAGGCAGTACTTGACATTGATGATTTAGACAACTTGGCCACACCGGAAAGTATTCTGATGAGTGCCGTATGCGGTGAAGATGCTCAGGATCGTTCGGATCGTACGATTCTGTTGCCGTGGGTCAAGTTCTTGTGGGAATCTTACTGCCAGTGCCTGGAGCTTCTGCGTGTGAATACCCATTGCGAGGCACTTTATCATGATATTGCTCGAATGGCCTTCCAGTTCTGTCTGAAGTACAACCGAAAAATGGAGTTCCGCAAGCTGTGCGAGAAGCTTCGTAAGCATTTAGAGGACATTTGCAAAGTGTCAACTCAGACAACCGGTGTCAGTATCTCAAAGCCTGAGACGCAACAATTGAACTTGGACACAAGGCTACATCAGCTAGACAGTGCCATTCAAATGGAACTGTGGCAGGAGGCATACAAGGCCATCGAAGACATCCACGGTCTAATGACCATGTCTAAGAAGACCCCAGTTGCTAAGACAATGGCCAACTACTACCAGAAATTGGCTATGGTCTTCTGGAAGGCCGGCAATCATTTGTTCCATGCTGCTGCTCTGTTAAAGCTGTTCCAGTTGACGCGTGAGATGAAGAAAAACATAACCGTCGAGGAGCTTCAACGCATGGCTTCACATGTACTGGTTGCCACATTGGCCATTCCATTGCCATCAGCGCATCCTGAATTCGATCGTTTCATTGAAACCGACAAGAGTCCTTTAGAGAAGGCTCAGCGTTTGGCGGTCTTGCTTGGATTACAGCAGCCTCCATCCCGAGTTTCCTTACTTAAGGAGATGGCTCGCTTGAATGTCGTTCAATTGGCATCTGAGCAGTTCCAGAACTTATACCAATGGCTCGAAGTTGAATTTGATCCACTCACTTTGTGCAAGCGTGTCAAGTCCGTTACCGAGCTTATTGCCACTGAAGAGGCAAACATCTTGAACCAGTACACTCAGTCTCTGCACGATGTCACACTTGTTCGTCTGATTCGCCAGATCTCACAGGTGTATCAGTCGATTGAGTTTACTCGCATCCTTGCCTTGGCTCAGTTCACAGACTCCTTCTGTCTGGAGCGTATTTTGGTAGATTGCGTACGTCACAATGATATGCAGATTCGTATTGACCACCAAGACCGTTGCATTCATTTTGGAACAGACTTGAGCGAAAGCCAGCGTGAGGACACTCTTGACGGACCCACTTTGCAGTCAATGCCCTCGGAACAGGTACGTTCGCAATTAGTGAACATGTCTGTGGTCTTGCACCGTGCTATTGCCGCCATTAATCCAAACAACAAACGATCTGATCGCGAGAAATTACGTGCACAAATGGTTCAGAACTACCATGACAACAAGGTTAAGGAACACCAGCGAATTCTGCAGCGTCAGAAGATTATTGAAGATCGCAAGGAATACATTGAGCGACAGAACATTGAACGCGAAGAGGAGGAAATACGTCGTCTGGAAGAGATTTCACGTCAACAGAAGGTCGCTGAACAGAAACGATTGGATGCCGAGAATGAGGAACGTGAGCGCAAGCGTCATGCTAACGAAATTCAGTTGATTAAGGAAAAGAACTTGAAGGAGAAAATGCAGCAAATCTCTCAGACTCCTCATGGTCAGAAGGTTCTCAAGAAATTGGACGAAGAGGAAATCAAGAAACTTGATGCTGAACAGATTGCGGCCAAGGAAGCCGAAGAACTCATTAAGGAACGCAAGGAATTACAGTCGAAATTGAAGACACAAGAGAAGAAGATTGACTTCTTTGAACGTGCCAAGCGTATCGAGGAGATTCCATTGATTGAGAAGTATTTGGCTTCCAAGCAGGTACAAGATAAGGAGTTCTGGGAAAAACAAGAGGAGTCTCGTATTGAGAATGCCATTGCTGAACGCAAGAATGCTGTTTCGCAACAGGATCGTTTGAAGCGTATGCATCCTGATCGCGATATCTTTTTGGATCAATTGCGTTCCGAACGAAACTCATTGTATGTCGAGAAGATCAAGTCTTTCGAGGTGATGCTAGCCGAGGAGCGTAAGAAGCGTTTAATTCAGCGTGTTGCTGAACGTGCAGAAGAGCGTCGCCAGAATTGGTTGTACGAGAAGGAAGAGGAGGCCAAGCGTCGTTTGGAGGAGATTCGTAAGATTAAAGAGGAAGAGGATCGTATTGAACGTGAACGTCGTGCCAAGGAACGTGAAGCCGAAAATGAGAAGCTCCGCATTCAATCAGAGAAGCAGCGCGCCAAGGAAGAGGAGGCCGAACGTAAGATTCAAGAGGAACGTGAGGCATCTCGTGCTAACCTTAACAAGGAAAAAGAGTCATCTTGGCGTAATGCTGGCGATCGTGGCGGACGTATCGAACGTTCTCGTAATGATGATGCTGATGCTGACAATGAAAGTGGATGGAGAACATCCCGTCATGCCGCCGACGATGCTCCGAAATCAAGTGAGCCATGGCGTGCAAAGCCCCGTGACATTGATTCACGTGACGCTCCGGCAAGCAAGTGGCGCAGCGGTGGTGATCGTGATGGCGACAAGAAAGATTTCCGTCGTGGTGGTGATGATTTCCGACGTGGCGGTGATGATTACCGTCGTGGAGGTGATGACCGAGACCGTCGTGGCGGTGATGACCGTGATCGTCGCGGTGGCGATGACAAGGGAGGTTTCATCCGTCGCGGAGATGCACCACGTGAAAGTGGTGGAGGTGCATGGCGACGACCAGCACCACGTGACGATGATCGTGGCGAGATTCGTCGTGGTGGTGATCGTGATCGCAGGACCGATGACCGTGCTCGTCCTTCCGAAGGCGGAAACTGGCGTTCGGAGCGTACACGTGACGATGAGAAACCAATCGAACGAGCGCCGGCTCCACAACAAAAAACCGAATCAGGTAATTCATATCATTTCTATAAAAATCATTAATAAAAAAACTTAATTTTTTCCATAATTTCTTAGCCGAAGATTCCAGTTGGACTAGCGTGAGACGTCATTAAACACAATCCAGACATAGTTACAGTTTAAGATTTATAATTGTATTATGTGAGACACTCTTTTTTAATTACTCCTAATGAATTATAAATAAAAAAATGCAGTAAACTTCTATAAATAAATGTTTGGCTTCATACGACGTTTGTTTTAATTTAATTCTGGTCTGATAAGAAATTGATCGGAATTAATTGAAAGTTATAAGACCGATCGATCGTAGCGGTTGTCTAGGTTAATGGCGCTAACCCAGGTACAAAGATGAAAATATTCATCATAAAATGTACATGTATATGTAACGGGTATTTTTACGGACACGCCACTATCCATAGGAAGGATGTTAATGTTGCCGAGGAGTGCCTAGTTTGATGGTAATTGCGACACAATTTAAAAGCTCATTAAAAAAGTCGCCTAACTTTCTGTGTCTCAAGAATCCACCATTTTATACGAATGTTTAAGAATCTCTTTTTTAAAATTTGTAATTATAATATATTGTTAATTGGCAGACCCGCGAAGTATACACATAATCTTAAAAATATAGTTGAAATTAACAAAAACGGCATGTATAAAACAACAAAAATTAATCTGGCATTTTAAAACAACAAACAAGTACCATAAATAAAATTATATTTAGTGCTATTAGGAAAAAAAACAAATCATATTCTTCAAAACATATGTATAAGAACTGACGAATTATTCTACAACATTCTAGTTAATTGAAATGCCTGCAGTTAAAAATGCTGACAGAAGTGGTTTAGTAATATATAAATTGAGCTTTAATGATAAATTTCTCAATATAAATATTTCATATTAGCGTGTTTTCATACGCATTTTTATGGAGGTCTACATTTTCCAATTGTTGATAACCATTAGATAAAACTAGAATTTTTAACCGCCTTAATTCTGATAATCATGACCTATTTTTGCTAACTCAGCTTTTATAAGCTATAACCAAATATGAAATTCCCGATTGGAAAACAATGAGAGAACGTTCACCATTTATCATCATTTAGCAATGAATCTTTATCGAAATTCAAATTAAATTTTACTGTACTTTTCTCTAATTTGAAACAGTTTTATGAGATTGAGATGACAATTAATAATTAACATACAAATGTTTCAAATAACAAAAAATGTGGAGAATATAAAAATTTAACAAAAAAAATCTATCTCTCGCACTTACAGTTCTAACTCGCAAAAAATAAACGATTTCTGTCAAATTTTATGGGAAAAAGCTTTAAATTGTTAATTATATGCCATATTACTGGAACTAGCAGAATCACGATATAGGATTTATATAACATCATCAAATTTACACAAAAACAAATACTTTGACGTTTAATTGTAGTTCTTATAGAATGCTTAATACCATTTTACAAGTACTCTTATAATGTAAAGAATTATAATTTTTCGGTCATGGTCAAAAAATTACCGAATTTAATATTCTTTCGACTTTGGAATGACAAATGACAAAAACAGTAAATTTTTGATTTTTGTAAAATCGAGAACTTATTCTGTTACATAATTATTATGGCCTCTTATGAGAAAAAGTCTAGTCTACACATGTACGGTGTCGTCGAATGTCTTGTCACTTTTACAGACGAACATTTCAACATTTTATACTACACAACGACAAAAACACATACAAGAATGTATCAAAATAGAATTATTTTATGGCAGAAAACTAATAAATACTTTTTATTTTTTCATAAAGGACTGCATTATCCTTGTGTTTTTCTCTCTCGCACTAATGTTGTATATGCATATTGACCTTAATTAGGACATAATCGATTTTATTTTATGGATTATGTGTTATGGTATGTCATATACATTTAGTATCAAGTCAACACTTGTAACAACTACATTTTAAAAAAGTCAATAATAATCAAAACCATACTTTTATAACGTAATATTTTTTTATTAAATTTTCCGCCTGGAAAAAATATAGAGTACGTTCACCGTTCACAGATCAGTTTATATAATGAGGTTAGGTATTCTTGTCCATCATTTTGTTGTCCGATTTTGACACATCGCCGCGCGCACATGGGACACACGGCACATGTTATGAATGACATTGTAGTCATACCGCTTCCTAAGTAAAGTGATTTCGGTGTCTTTTTGTAAACCGTTATAAGTGCTAAGAACGTTTATCTACACGACAATCATGTAGTGCATATTGTGAATACATCAATTAATAACGAAGTGACAATTGAGTTGTCGCGATTCGTTTTCCGAAAGGTTTGTAAAATCAGTTTCCATAACAGCGAAATCTTCCTCATCTCCATTAGAATGTGAATGTATGTGTGTGTGTGTGTGCGCGAATCTATATATGTATGTACCAATCACGGTCGTCCATCATCGAGGATATGATTTCACATTTATATATGAGGTGTACTATTTTAATAAAATATATTAAAGCAATCTTATATCTAGATTCAAGACAGAATTCATTGGTATATAAAGGACTCTCTTAAACCATGTGTTAAATTGGTTGTTATCAGTTTCGTTCAAAAAGTAAAAGGCCACCAAGTGGTTATTTCCATTTTCTTATATGTTCGACACTTCGAAGAGGGTCCACATGTTCATTTTGTCATATGAAAAATGTGTATTTTTATATTATACCTTGGATATTATAAAAACGTGGTTAGAGTAACTATATTGTCATGATCAATGCCATCAAGGTGATAAATATGGTATATTAAAATGAATATATTTGGTAAATGTGTGTGTGTGTGAGTGTGTACGTTGGTAGGCAACAAATATTTGCTTGTTTAACAAATTTTACCAATCGCAGATGGCTTGGTGATAAAGAATTGAGCGAACAAAATACTGCGCAAGACATGACAGCAATTGTTTTAGGGCTCGTTCATCCATAATAACAACAACAACATTCAGTGCTCACACGCAGTGTTTGTGTTGTTGTTTTGTTAATTGGCACGATTTCTTGCCAAATCATGTTACCTACATAAATATATATTTGTAGTATTTCTTAAAATAACGGTAGTTACCTTTTTTTGTTTGCACCTTTCAGTAACCAAATTGCAATTAAACTTTTCTCATCAATATCGCATGTAATTCTGTCTCGAAGAACCTAAAAAGCGATATTGATGCATCATAAAAAAAAATCCGGTTCAACGTTCTAATGCGTGTTGATTCATTGAAATATGTACATATGTACTCCGCACGGGGAAAGGTCGTTTGACTGGATTGTTTTGTGTACACCACAACACCGAGCGGCATGCCAAAAATAATTGCGCATATATTTTATGTATACACCTAGTACATATGTATTTATAATGTATGCAATGTTTTACGCAAGAAAGTGGAGTATCTCCGAAAAAATAACGAAATCATTTTGGCTTTGCCACATTGAGAACAAAAAAGAATTTCCAATACATTGAAATCTACTAAAAATACTTTTTCTTGTTCTAAATTATTTACGTGCATTGATGATAAACTACGCGACAATATTACTGTATATATTTAATTTTGAGTAAAAATACATTTCTAGCATATTTTTGTAAAAATGATCTTTTTAAAATAAGTAAATTAATATTTCACATTTGTTGTATTTGCTCTGTGTTCGTGGTGCTTACAAGTCTAGACTTTAAATATACACATTTCCAGTGAACGGATACACATACCGAACGATTAACGGTACTTTGGGTATTGCACCACTATTCGTGGCTCTGTAGACATGACATAATATAAAATATATATACATTGTGAGGCTATGATAACAGTGTGCGGTTCTTGGTAAGCTTGCAGCACGTGTGTTTTTTTCGATTTGCATGTAAACCTGTTGTTCGCGGCGGCGGTAATTGTTAATTTCACCCGGTTTTATTGATCAGTATGTCTCACGAGAAGATTAATAGCATGCGGTGAAAAGCTATATAGTTTTATATTTGTTGTTTTTATTTTAACTAAGAAAAATGTGTTTTTTTTTATTTGGTTAGGTATTCTATTGTGTGGTTCATTATTTTCTTTATATCAAGTACTTAAAAAAGTGTAAAAATGAAAATATAATTTCGCTGAATTTTGTGTTGAAGACAAATTCTTTAAGAATTATATACGGTTGCTACAATAATTTGCAGTCCGGACTGCCCAAGGTATCATATCTCATGTTATTTAGCAGAGCTTGCGCTCTTCATACTTTTTACTGGGTAAGAATGTGTTTTAACCATTGACCTCGCGCACTGACAAATATTTAGTAGATACACCCGTATCTCTAAACGTTTTCGGTCTACCTCCAATACGACTTCCTTGCGGGTCCCATTGCAGCGCTTTTTCTGTGACGCTAGGTGTGACCTATCTATTGCCATTTTTTCCATCGAACTTGCGTTAAGTCAGTTTGACAGGTTCGTCTTAACAATTCATTATTGGAGACTGACTCCGGCCATCTAATACATAAGATCCGCCTCAAGCATTGGCTAATACAAATTTGCAGTTTCCCGGTCAAAGCAGATGTCACTTTCCACGTCTTACAGCCGTAGAATAGGATCGATTTGACGTTTAAGTCAAACAGTCTTAGCTGGGTGGAGTGCCAGACAACGATGATAACAGCGCAAAGGCAGAGCTGGACTAGTTGATTCTAGCACAGATGTCATTGTCTGGGCTTGCAGAAATTGCCAGATTCTGCAGTATAAGATGACGTGAACATCTTCAAATATCAGCGTATTCAATGTCCTGATGGTTGTCGTACAGGCCCATTGAGTGCCACGACAACTAGTGCTCAACGCGATAAATTATTGCACTCTAAAATTTACGACGAAGCTTTATAAGAGCTGACCATTAGACAGAATTTTGTTTTGTTTGTTTTTGCGGTGAACACCTTAGTTACATATTATTATATAAAAATACAACAAGTGAAGAACGTTTAGAGAGAAATAACGGATTTAATGTAGATCTCCGCAGGCGCATAGAAAAAAAGTGTTTATGCGGTGACCATACTACAGCATCAATGGATCATCTGAAAACAAAAAAACAAAATGCTTTCTTCAGTTTATTACATCACCTCTCAAACTGGTTTCGTCGTTTTTTTATTTTTCAATTTTTGGCACCCTTTTGAAGACAAAATAACGATTTTTGACGAAAAATCGACCTAATTTGTTATTGTAAAATTGTTAGTAATTAATTAAAAAAAAAAAAACTGCTGCTACATATGCTGCAATTTCAACGACAGTTAGCTTTTGTTGTTGTTCTGCATCCACCCAGTCAACGTCCCCACAAATATATATATATATATATAATCTACATCGCACAGACGAAAAGAGGGGTTAGAAGTAATACAATAGGGACCGAAACAGTTGCCGCTCGGCGCAGGTAACTAAAAGGCGCAAAAACCTAAGTTAGAGTTGCGGTTATTCAACCTACTGTAACTTCGTTAGTTTTGCTTTTTGTTATTTTGTCATTAACTCTGTTGTAATGGTCTTGGTAAGCTCTCATTATGTTCATTACAGGTCAATGATTTCAGATGTGTTTTTCGACCAGTCATTCAAATTGTCTCAGTCCCCACCCCTCCTAATATAACAAAATAAAAGTTCACAAAAAATCATTAGATTCATGTTCACATTCTTATTTTTAAAATTTTATTCACAATTGAAAAAGTTACAGCAAATTTAAATTTCAGTGCAATAAATAATTGTTATTCAGTGCGATCATGATTGAAAATTGCTATATAGTTTTATATTTTATTTTTTTAATTAAAAGGCTTTGATTTGTGTATATAATATAATATATTATTGAAAATTTAAATTTAAAACTATTAAGAAATTTTAGTTTAAAAATCGTCTTGTAATAATAATTTGGCTTCGTTTACACTTTTTCATTTTTAAATAAAATAAAAAACTTTGTGAACTTTAACTTAATGATTTTTTGTGAGTTTGTGACATTAGGGTGGTAAACAAGGAAGGAATGTGGCATCTGAGATAATATTTATGACTTAACGAAAAAACATCATTGACCTGTATTGAATTTAATGAGTGCTTTCCGAGACGTTTAGGTCTTTTTTACTTTTTACGTTTACTTTTCGGACGTCAAAAGGTAGAGTTACGTGACGAAAACCATTTGGTGTGGTTAAAAAGGGGAAAAAATGGCGTGCAAAATATTTTTTTAAAAGCTCTGTATCAAATCAAACTAACGTCACTAACTTTTATTTGTATTATGTAAGACGAAACAAGAAGATCCGGCATACATCTCTTTTATGATTGCAGTGAGTGCCAAATCTGTTCTGTCAACGGTATTACAATTGCTTTTTCAAAATCGACGAATATTGCGTACACCGCGGATCTCAAATCTAATAAAGTGATCAATGCACAAGTACCCTGTTCCGAAACCTGCTTGTTGGCGCCGAAGGGTTCTTTCGATATGAAACTGATGAAATTTGCCAGACCATGGTCAACAGTTTTAAACCCTCCAGTTATCGCAGCTGTTTAAGTTACCTATCTTGGGCAGTATAACGATTTAAAGATTATTCCCGACTTCCAAACGTCAGTTATAGACATTTACTAGCATGGAGAATAGGATCTCCGTTGAAAGTGACGAGTATTATTGGGATATATTATATTATTGGCTATAGCATCAGATATTTCAGTTAGACTGGGGGGCCTTATTAATATAGGTAACGGCGAACTCCTGAATGGATGAGCTGATGCATTGATTTCATGCACCACCTCATTATTAAGCACTTGTTTAAGATCTCTGGTTAAAAAAATAGTTTATTTTTTTCTTTTTCATAAATGTCTTTTAAATATCATCAAAAAAGATTTTTCAGAATTCGAATTATTGTTGTTGTTATTGCGTTATATACGATGTGTGACAATTAAATAATGAGACTGATTCCATAAAAACCATATATTTAAAAACTATTTTGAGTCACCATGCACTTTTACAATTTTAGAGTACGTTTCCGAAGCTGTTTATCGCGACGCGTTTCTCTTGATTTCGTTTCTCCATTTTTGTGACGAGCAACACCAACACATGTCTACTCAAAACAAAAAAGCTGGCGAACTAAGAAGTGTACCGAATGAAATTGTTCAACGCTAAAATTAAAATTAAAATTAACTGCGCATACTAGGCGCGTAACCATAGTA
>JANSTU010029144.1:0-12290 GCA_027564075.1 Bolitophila hybrida
CGAGCTTGACAGATATTTTTTTATTTAAATCCTTATTGTCTTGAATTTTTAATGTTTAATGTAATTTTATGTATATACCTATATATATATATATATATATATATTTCGTTTGCACCATAATGAAACTTGATTACGTTCGCTCATTTTTTAATGACAGGCAAGACGAATCCAAGAATTGTTAATGCCGAGTATTTATTCCAACAACCAAAAAACATAAAAAATGAGTATCTCACTATCATTTGATCAAGAATCGTAAAAAAAAACACAAACAAATCGATCCAGAATCACGTGTGCCCTCTGTGAAATGTATATTAAACCACTTAAAAACAATGAAACGCAATGGGAAATATCCTAATTATAGTCGGTGTATTTTTGTTTCGATTTTGTTTATTGCCATCGCGAAAAAAAGCCTCATCTCAACATAAAGTGTAAATGTTCGATCGTAAAATGTAAAAGCGTTAATTTACACAGGTAAATACGACTTTGCATAATGCATACAAACGTACCTTTATTTATATATTACATTTCGCTTATTCGTTTTCGGTATACTCATGTTATTAAATCAACGTGTATAAATTACTTATTTACTTACGAACGCGGTATTGATTTTTTTCGCTGTGCGTGCATAAGATTTGCAAAAAAAAGATTGTTTTTTTTCTTGCGGCTATTTCGCTGGAAAAACGGCCCATCGAATTATTATTGATTAGCATACGTTATACATTGTATACATAAAAAAGACGTTGCGTCCAATCCGTCAATCGATTTGCTGTGTGTGGCTTAGAGTTCATTGACATGTTATGTGCACGTAAAGTACTTGTTTTGTGGATAATAATTTATGTTTCGAGCACGTAGACACCGTTTAAATTACTGTCTGGTTGCGATACGTGACTTATTTCAGGTGAACTTAAGAAGACAAAAAGACCGCCGGCCGGTCGTTTGTGCTGTGGAAATGCTTAATAAAAGAAAGTTGATCACGTCATATTATATATTTTCATTCACCTGCTCGATTACGAGAAAAAGTGTATTATTATTATTACATATTGTTTGCATTTCGAGTGAGAAGCAGCGCGGACCGTTTATACCAAAAGCTTTCTTTGGCAATGCAAGCGTGAGTGCATATAATGCATAAGCCGCACTTGATGCCTCGTGACCACACCGTACACACACACATAATCAGCGCATTTTTCGAAGAAGATAAATCGAATTTTTAATATACCATGTAATTTGGATGCATTCAGCTTGTGTCAGAGCACGCACCGTTATTACAAATTATAAAACTCTCACTTTTTCCACGCTTGTAATTAACGTATGCCGCACAGCGATTCATTCATCAGTTGATTTTTTTTATGGTCTGGGCACGGAGGCTCCTTCGAATGTGCTACACGCACAAATAATAATTACCGATTCGATTAGCGCTTGTAATGAAAAGGTGTCAAATTTATGGAAGTGCATATGCACTTGGTTTCTTTGCGTATTTAATTGACATTGTATAATAGCTGCGTTTTTTTGTGTGGTGATTTCTCACAGTAATTACGACTGTGATAAATGGTGCATGCGCTGGATATAGGAGGTTATTTAGTATAGCTTCTTCGGATTGGGGGCATAGTGATTTATGATTTGTAGTAAATTACCACAGTTGTTAAGAGTAGCTTTCTCATGCATTTCTGACCTTTTTTTGGATATCCTCTGAATTGAATTGAATTTGCCGAAAGTTAAACGGACTATTTCCTTATATACTTATTTCCATTTATAGAGAGATAGGCGGAATCAGATAGAGACATCGGGGAGTATTATGATAATGATTTTGGATGGGGGAATAGACTCGATGAGTCCACTTCTGCACGTAGGCCACTTAATAGTCCCATTGTTCTACAACCCTAGAGTCGGTAGTCACCCGTAAACCGACCATTACTATTGACATATTCCTCTATCTTATCGAAAGAGATGCAACGTGTTTATTTGAACTCAAACAATTTGAACTTTCTGAATTGCCTACTTTGTGAAGATTATGCTCGTAGTGACCGGTTAGGATCACGCAGACTAAAGCCATACCCCGGCTACCAAGATTGATCGCTGCTTCTGTTTTTATGGAATGTTTGAATGTTGTACATTCATTTCTTGAATTCCATTGATTTATTTAGCACTTCTTCATCCACTCCTTGGTCCAAAATCTTCTTAAGGTATACGATATACCTACAGCAGGTTCCGGTCCAATGAGCCCGAATCAATGCCATTTTTTGGAAGAATGTCGAAGCATTAATTTCCGGGAATTCCCGAGTGACCATGAACCCATATCAGGCATACGACATTTTGGGAAGATAGTTTCTGCAGCTTCTTCTGAAAGTTCAAAACCTAACTTATTAAGGAATAAATCGTCAGTGATCGGTTATCGATTGTTTGTATTAAAAAATCGTCAGTGATCGATGATCAATTCTATACAAAAATCGTCATTGATCGGTGATTGTTTTTTCTATAAAAAAGTGGTCGGTGATCGTTCTTTTTAATAAAAAATAGTGAGTGATCGGGTTTTCTATAAAAAAAGTGAGCGGTTTTTCTACAACAAAAATTCT
Organism: Bolitophila hybrida; assembly: GCA_027564075.1. NCBI lineage: Eukaryota > Metazoa > Arthropoda > Insecta > Diptera > Mycetophilidae > Bolitophila > Bolitophila hybrida. The sequence continues at coordinate 2,571 of JANSTU010029144.1, forward strand.
GCATTGATCGGTGATCAGTCCTACTATAGATCGGTGATAGGTTTAAATATTGAAAATCTTCGCATATTACGTAAACAATAATATATAATATAAATATAAAATGTAGACAATTAAGCGATATATATTTAATTTAATTTAAAATGTTTTTATATAACAAAAAAGAAAAAAATTGATAAAGTTAGAATAACCCTACGTTTAATGTTAAATATATATAAATTAAAAATGTGTTGTTGATCTTTTTTTAAATTAAGATGTTTATTATAAAATTTTGAGATTACATTATTATTTTTTGCCCTGTATTTTATTAATGTTTTTAGAATATAATAGGCAATAATATAAATAGTCAAGATCATCTAAAAATGACCTATGTCTTTATAGCAATTTTAAATTATTATAGATTTAAAACAATATTTAAAATAATCGCTCCTTTAACACATTCTGCCACAATTAATTTAATTTGCATTAAATCTGTTCTAAGAAAAAACAGGTTATCTGTCTAATTTTAGCTACTAACTAAAAATAAACTCTGCAATCTATTTGCATTTATAATTATATGAGCAGCCGCAGTTCTAATCATGCAAATATATTTAAAAGTTTTCTGCGAGTTCATTACGAATATGTAGTTTTTTTAATTGCAGCATGGCACGCAAGTGTGCAACCTGCTCATAACATGCACGCTTTATAAGTGGCTCCACCAATAAGCTTTGGATCACGAAAGGGGTGCTTATGCAATATGAAATGCGCAGTTAACTGAAAATTGATAATTTCCAATTGCGCATGTCCAATGCTCATTTTCTATAGTTTATCTGACGAATGTTTTATATAATTATTCAATAAAATATGTATCGAGCATATATATAATTTTGTCGTTAGCTTGTGGCGCATATAATGCACAGTGAGTCTATACTTGTGCGGTCGATACTCATATGCGATAGTGCACATGCGAATACTATATGTACATTTCTATGCGACTATTCGCATAATAATATGATAGTCATATTATGCATGTAGCGGTTATTATACAATACTGCAGCCATGACAGTAGCCCAGTACTAGAGATTTGAATCGAGATTGTTATTATTATTATTATTACCACTATTATTATCACATACCGTATGCACGCAGAGAGTGATGAAGAGGATTCCGCGAGCGCATACATGCACAATTGCATTTAAAATCGAGCGCCTGCAGAATGAGGAAATAATTTGTCGACACATTCGATTTTATCGGCATAAGTCGTTCGAAATGGTTTTATCGTTTTAATGTTGCTAATCAAGCTCGATTTATTGACTAATAATCCGCTTTAGCTACATATATAAATATTTAATACAGAGAGTGTCTACGTTTTGATAATGTTTTGAGTTATATGCGTGAAGACTAGCTCGGCTAAACGGTTTTTATATACACGAGTATAGTAAGATTTATGTTGTCGCTCCTAATTGGACAACTGCACAGATGTATAGGGGGGAGCAATGAACGCTCTTATGATGATTGTGATAAGATCGCGTATTTATACGGATATTTACCTCGTGCGAATTGCTATTATATAGTTATAGCCAGTGTGTTTTTATAGGATTTTTATGAACTTAATTTCTGGAAAAGACGCTGAGTCATTGCGCTCAGTGGACAGTATACGCAGAGTGCGAGCACATATGATTTTTTGATAGCTTTTAAATTGAGTCGAGCCGACGACAATTGCAAGTTTGTATACAATTGCGTAGATTGCGTCTCGATATAGCGTGCATGGTAATTAAAAGGTAGTATAACTTTATTTGAGATGTTCTTTAGAATATTTTAGTATTGCTAATGAAATTCATTTTGTAAAATGTTAATTTTAAGTTTAAACAATAAATCATATAATTTGCCTGAGTTTTTAATTTTCTTTATAATTGGAAATATGAAGAAATATATATTTTTCATGATCATGAGTATTAATAAATTAAAATGTGTGATGTCCTTATTAAACATACTGTTTTTAAGACGTTTTTGTATGTTATTATAAGTTGAGTGTTCCGAGTGGAGTCAGTCACCACAGTCAAACAAGAAAAAATAGCTATTCTCCCGGAACCACTGTGTCTGGCAAAACAAGTACACCGATCTCGTTCAAGACTGCACCACACACAGTCATTCGATGCGCCTTATCCGTTCGAAAGAACACAAACGCGAGTCGTTCAATTTAATTTATTAATGAGCCACACAAAGTGCACTCATACACACACATTTATACACTAACTGCGCGAAAACCAGTTCACATTCAAGATCAATGCGAGCGGAAAAAACAAACAAAAAACATAAGCAACATATATACAGAGAGCTGTAGCGATTTTCTCATAGACAACGGGCACACGTTACGTAACCGTAAGTTGTATGCATTTACCAGGTACACATAGCACACACACACACACTCACATCTCTGTCTATATCTATAAATTGCACCTATTTACGTGTGTTTTGTGCACTATTTAATGCAATAGACGTATGGACGCGATTGCGAGAGGTGTGTGTGTATATACAAAAGTTGTGTTGTGCCAAGGTGTTTTCCGTGAGATGTGACAAATTGGATTTTAATAGATGGTTATTAGATGGGTGCATGTTTTTGCGGTTGTGCGGCGTGTTGCGAATGCTTTTTGTGATGCATTTCTGATGCACCTCAATGCATAATAATGCAATTAATGTGCTGTTGAACTAATACATATATATGTTCTTGTTTGAGGAAATATGTATTTATTTTATTTATATATCTTGATGAATTTATTTTAAAATATTTGTTTAAATATAATAATTTATTGCATGTTTTTTGTTGAATCATTAGCCAAACTCCTGGAACGATCGTGATTTGCAAATACGCATTAGTCGAATTTATCTCAAGACAGCTGAAGTAGCCACCAAAATAAATTGCACCGCGCCCCTTCCTTTCGTTCCATCGGGGCGCAATCTTGAATATTACCTCGCCCAAAATCATATTGACAAACATAAACGTTTAGCCACACACACACACACGAATCAAGATTCTCTGCTCATACGCAAAACAATCATAAATTCTTGTCAAACTCAAAATATTGCCAAAAAATACTCTGCATGACGTTCATTTGTATCAGATTAAAAACATGCTCGGCCCAGGCGCATTGTGTTCGTTGTTGTGAACGCTGTATGTCCAGAGATCATTTATCACGCTTGTTATTTCATATATATATGAATTTGAATATGACTAATGGACTCACTGCCCTCCGCTTAACTTGGAATGCACTTCAAGAATTGGTTATTTTATATAGCATATTCTCGAATGTTACGAACGTGCAAAAATCCGCGCGAGCCTTACCCATTTTTAGTACACGCGCACGATTTGGCCCCCGATCGTAATTGGTTCTAAAGAAACGTCACAGTTTGATGGAATTCAGCGAAAATGTACATATATCGCATTTATGATAAACACCCGATTTTAAGTGGTTTTTGTGGTATGTGTGTGTACGCCCACACATTAATGCAGTTTTCAGTTGGTTGCTAATTTTGCACACACAAATACACTTATAATTCACATGTCAGTGCATATATGCCAGCTATAGTGGCAAAGGTGTTAATTGCACACACCTGACACCCGGCTTATTTAAATAATATTATAATGTGGAGGCGATCACTGTGCATTGTCGCGCACATTTTGAATATAATCCTTATTATGTATATATAATTTATATTATTTGCCTAATGACGCATATAAGAAGGTGATTACAATTAATTATTATTTTTCCTAAAAGATTTATTGGTTTTTAGAAACTATCCTTATAAAATATTTTATTTATTTTCCCTGGAAAATTAGTAAATCATTTATTAAAAAGGTATGGTAAAAAACTTGAACATTACAGGTTGTAGATCGCCTCGATCGATCCTCGATTTTGAGTTAGGCATTTGAATCACTGAATATTTGAATAAATAATAATGCAGTTCTTTAATTTTATTTATTTTTTGTATTATATAATCAAACAAAAAATAATTAATTAAATTATTTAATAAATAAAAAACGATATTCGCCTTAGTTTAAAAATAATGGCATTTTGAGTATGGCAAAATTAGAGCCCTGGAATATTACACTATAACCAACACCTTTCTTTTCTTTTCTTTTTTTTCTGATGATGGAATTGGGAAAAAAGCAAAAAAAATGCTTCATATTTGTTTATCTTTGAAAATATACCAAAACTTCCAAACTTTGCCCCTACTACCATAAAACGATTCAATAAACAGTTTGATTTATATTGGTGAAAAATTTCATCCAGAAATAAATACAGTAACAGTCAGGTCAGATTGATAAAAACAAACATGCAACGTGTTGTAATGACAAAGGAAAAGGTTAACTGCTGATAAAAATCTCAGAGCAGCACGCAAAGCGAATTCAAAAGGATCTTTAATAGTGGAAAAATTAACCCTGGGTGTCATCAACAATCCGACGATAATGCAATCAGAGATAATTTAGCTGACCTTTCGGGATGTCTACGAAACCCTTCTTGAGTTTGCACGGGGTAATTATCCTTAACGTTGATTAGTTTAAAATCAATTTTACAGAGTTCAACGGTTTAATCAGCTGAAATACATTCCCAAAAGCCATATGATATTCGTCCAATAAATATGGTTTTTGTCAGTAAAAATTATGGCATATATATCGCAAATACAATACTTGCTGCACATTGTTCAATTGTAACTTCAGTTTTTTCAGCATATATTTGGATGAGTAGTATTTGGTTCATCTAAGAAATAAGGTCGTCCAGATCTCGGAAATATGTCAAAACCTCTAGTAACCAAATAAAAAATATATATTGGTCTTATTGTATATACATTTGGGCTCAATATATGCAGTTCAAAGTCAGTATTTGCAGTTTTACAAAAAAATAATACAAATTACCGAACTTTATACTCACGGGCACCCAAATGTAGCAGGTCTTACAAAAACCCGTATAAAGCTAAAACTTTTTACGCATCTGGTGGCGTGCTTTGCGAATTTCACTTGGTTTGATTCGCACATCTCCCCCAAGTTTTCTTGAGGTGCACAGCTATTTCTAACCAAATATATCCCTGGTCCAGGGACTCGTTTGAGAGATAGACTCGTAAGTCTAATATAAACCACAGTATTTATCTCGAGCAAAAACTGAGCTAAAAATCCCAGTTACGATGATGTCATGAAAAAAGTCTAAAAATAATTACAAAGTAACTACACGGAACATTTCTCAATTCAATCTAATGTTGCACACCACACATTTACTGATTTTCAGTAATGGTTGTGATAATTCATTCAAGTATTCAGCATAAATCATGATGATTCATGCAAATAATGCCATAAATCTCACTAACAATTACTAAAAATCAGTAAATAAATCACACCAGAATTTACTAAAAATAAATTGGTGAGTAAATCAAGCAATTCATGCGCATAAATTAAACCAACATTTACTGAATATCAGTAAATGTAGATGTATTTCATGTAAACAATTTTCAATTCTACCAAAGGTTTAAAATGTTCCGTGGTATGATTAGTTCAATCTGTATTTTCAGTGAAAAAAGGCATATTTTTGATTTTTCGATCCGATAATTTATTAAATATTTTTCTACATAATAAGTGATACATTTCGAGAATAGTCTGTTAAAGTTGTATGGAAAAAAAATACTAATCAAGTGTTTTCTCGAATTAGGGTCATCTGAAACCAAAAATAAAAAATAAAAATTTCACATTATATGTATAAATCAGTAAGTAATTATATGTATATCAGGGTATACATTTACTTAAACCCGAAAATGTATTTGGTTACAGTGGCTGTAATACATGTTTAAAAACAAGGTTTAAAAACAATATTTTTGATAAAACATTTTTAATAAAAATATTTAAAAAACAAATTATAACACAACAAATGATTTTCCACACAATGCTGCAATTTTAAATATGATCTTTTTCAGCCAAGCCAAATATAATGTACAAGAAATTTTTTTTAACTTATTTTAAAGTAAATTAATGTATTGGTTTCTGAAAGGTTCTATAGTATTTTTTGTATTTACTATTTGACTAGGTAAGTTTCAATATCGAAATGAATTACAGCCTCTACGTTGTTTAAATTTGTAGATTTTGAAGAGAATATTTTCAAAGAAGCATCAACCGTACTGCTTATTATATTATTGCTATTATATCCATTATATTATTTAAATATGATATACAAACATATAAATCTTCTGTTTTGTTTGCCAAGGTAGCAGACGAATAATGGCTTAATTTATTCGGTGTTTGGTTCCGGTTACAAGCTTGCACACCAGAAACGTGATCTCATTATACATCAATGCGCCGGCCACAACCGCAACCATACCTTTATATTTATAAATTGTATAATAATGTTGGGTAATCTTAATTAACATTGTTAATACGTTTTTTGAACTTTACTGTGCTGTCATATAAATTATAAATGATTGTGTGAACATTTGCAATTTTGGTGAAATTTAATTTAACATCGATTGCACATAAAATTTTAGATTTAATTAAAAAAAACAACGATTGTTTACGATAATTTAAAATCTAGTTAAAATAGAAGATTTTGAAATATTGACTATGGACTATTGGACTATATGGACTATTGAAAAACCCTTTATATAATATAATAATTTTTTCTCAAAATTAATGAAACCGTGTGATTACTCACATATCACGCAGAAACAATATATATGTAAGTATTTTGAACTGGTTTCTGTTGATCAATTGCGATCTGCGTGCAATTTAATCCGCCCGCAATTCGTTCGTTGTACCATTGACTTTCAATATTATGCAAACTCACTGTTCGCAAAGCCAGTCATTCTTATTTGTTTTCCGTTCCGTTCCGTCTCAATAATCAATTACATTATACACTCTTACATATACAAAGTACACACATACACACAGTCACGACGATGATCGTTGATGCGTTCTGCCTGATTTGTGGGTCCATGGCGATTGTTTTTGTATTGTTTTAGCTGTCTTTATAGTACGCCGAAACGATTAACCATACACGCATTACCTGTGTCCGTGTGTGCGTGCTGCATTTTCCGAGCACATATGGAAAAAGTCGCTTTGTATCGGTTTAACCAATAAAGGCGGTCATGATATGTAATTTATAACATTAAAAATCAATCAATATATACAAAACATCGATTAAATAAGACCACAGAGCCTACACACCCAGACCGTATAAATTGTGTATACAATAAATAAATAATTTAATTTCTGTCTGTTGGTGTATTTTATATGTAAGGCACAAAAACAACGACCGAAGAATGTTGATTGTTTTTACAATATCAATTTATATTATTATTATTATTATTCAGGGGTTTTTGTGTGTGTGTGTGTGTGTGCTCAGGTTATTTCTCTTCAGATGTACGGATATAAATTAAGAGTTTAAATGCCCGCGTTTTGTGTGCGCCTGCGGTCTTAATTCTCTCCAAACCGAACCAAATAAAAATGTGGCTCGTTTGTGGTTTTGTACTTGAAAATTCCATGGTACGGATAATATTTATTTTTATATGAACGATATTTTTTATATATAATATTTTAATTTTATTGTTTATGGCGAAAGGGAATTTTGGTGGATTTTCTTTGAAGTGTATTCCATTAGCTCTTCAGAATTGAAAATGTTATCGGGCAATGAATTTATGGAATTTTACCTATTTTTTATATTTTCATTATAAAGAATTTTAAACGACTTTTACACCGCGGTATTTTATAAAATATAGTATTACATATTTCTGTTGTTCTTGTACTAAAAATAAACTATATAAAGTTATTAACTTTTTAACTAAATAGCACGAATTTCCACGGAATCTCTGATAAATAATTTGCAAAATTGAAATTCTTAAAAAGAGGTAAAATTTCCATCATTGAATTCAAAATTATTTTTTCAAATAAAAATCTGTGCGTTGAATATTTATTATTTGTAATTTGGTATTTCTACCCAAACTGCTCGTAAATTTTCCATGTGCGAATAATTTTTTTTTTTATTATTTCAATTTTTGTGCTTTGAAAAGCAAAACTAAAAAACCTTGTAATGCATGCCCATACTATCCGATTAATCAAATCTTACATACTAACTACTTACATATTAACTAAACATCGTTAAATAGAAAATAAATATCGCAAAAAATGCTTGGCATAAGATTTGCTTCCACAATATATTTGGATTTTCTATAATAAATAATTCATTCTATATACTTCATACAGGGTGAGCCATTTAAACCTTCGGGAAGTTTTTTGATAATAAAATAGTTGCTGTCAAATGATTTTTCGTTTATTTTGAACCGCGCATATTTCTTTTGATCACTTGTAGAATATGATATCGTGTAAATGGTCGCCGCTTTTTCATCATCACTTTTAAACTTTGGACATCAAATAACCCCACAGGAAGAAGGGGAGGGGTCGGATCGGGCTATCGCGAAGGCAAGTTTTAAAAAGATAATAAAGGACGCAATAAAGCAAATACGGGTTCGGGATGTGTTGGCTATTGCGCGGTATTGTTGGAATCCATTAACATGTCCCGATAATGCTCTTCAGCGTCGTCTTCGAAGAGGAAGGATCCAATGATAATTTCCGCACAAATTCCAGTCTAACCAGTCTCGCGTTAGTCGTGGAGAAGTTACCTCAGTTGTAATTCAGTGTTTTCAGTGTTTTTCGCATTGACTTGAACTGACGCGCTTCGAACGTCGACTGCCATAAGCCGATCTGAAAACAAAAGAAAAAGTTATAGGTTGGCTATAAAATAATGATATGTTTTGTATTTTGTATTTTGTTTTTTTTTAATCGCCTTGAAAAAATGATAAAAACGGTAGCCATTGGCGTTTATTCAAACTTCATCTTAAGGTAAGAAAACAAAACAAAAAACAAAAGAATAATCAAACTAAATATTATAATGTATTCTTTGGTGTAGTTGATATGAAAATGTTGGGCAAGGTCAGTACATGTAAAATGGACTACTTGTATGTGTATATATATATATATTTTGCATATTTATACTATGTCTATGATTGCGTGGATAATACACTATAATTTTCAATAAAAAAATTGGTTCTTATTTTGCATATATATAAATAAAACTAAGCAACGAAACCGTTGCTGTACCATAAATTCGCTATTTATTCAGATACTGTCCTGACATTTTTTACTCAAGCATAAAGAAAAAACAAAAAAGAAAACATAGATTTTGTCAGCTGAGCCACATACAACACAATCTGGAAAAGTCAATGCTTCCCGGAAACTTGGAGAATGGAGAATGTAAAAAAAAAATATCAGACTACCAGACAATTGAGACGAGATAACTTTTCTCCGCAAAACTGCTTGAATTCGAAAATACCATTGAACACTGCGAAGCTTTTTGGACCCGGAACAAAGTATTCACATTGCATTTGCAGTCCGAGAACCCATCACTGCAGTTTTCATTGATATTTTAAAAAGCTTACGACACAACCTGGTGACATAATATCTTACATCAATTTACTACATGGGGTGTAACTTTATGGAAAAGCAAATTTTTCTAGTTCTGATGGAGACCACCAAGACCTTATCATAAGAAAACGGTATCCCAGCACAAGGTTTAGGGTTAGCTGTATTGTTGTTATTGTTTGTCATTTATTCCGATACAAGAAATATCGATCCACGAGTAGGCATATATATATATATATATATATATATATATATATATAAAAACATAGAACCATAAATAATTATTATAC
>JANSTU010029155.1:0-12290 GCA_027564075.1 Bolitophila hybrida
TGACATCTGTCACTCAAACAACATGGCCGCAATGAGCTGTCAAAGTTCGAGCGTCCCTATTGGAAAACCCTTTACAAAGAGTTTTTGAAGATCATTCACCGGAATAGCCTTTATTGTGTCCACATCTTCAAAATCAAAATTATTCTTCATGGTCTCTCAAATGGTGTGGTAAAAATCGGGCGCATACAATTATCTTGTTCAAATCCTCGGTGAGAATATATTGAATAGACCCGTACGGCATTTCCAATTCCCTGCTATGATCCTGATGGACGCATTTCAATTTTCTGCAATGAACTGACGAACTTTTTGGATTGCTTTAGGTGTTCGAGTGGTGCGCGATGGTCCGGGACGTTCGTCGTCTTCAATTGATTCAATTGAAATCGTTTCTGCCACAGAAAAAATAGTTGCTCTTGAACAACAATCACTCCCATAAACTTGTTTCATCTGTAATTGTATTTAATTACAGCTCTTTGTTCCATGATGTTTTTACTACGGCGGGCGAGATTATTTGTGTATAACGAGAACAGTTATAACTTTGACATTTTCCAATATTTTTTTAATCGGTTTAAGTTGGTAGAGAAAGGCTAGACCTTTCCCACGATTATACATTTGTGAAGATGGCGCTACGAGAAGCGAAGTTATAGTTCGAGTCTTAGGAGAGTTTGATAGTATGTAACATATGTACAACTTAATTATAATATATATAAAATATAAAATTAGAATATCAAAACGTACAGGACAGGTCGATTTTTGAAAAAAAAATCAAATAGCCTAATTTTTTATTATCTATTTTTGTCAACGGTGGTCAATTACTACGTGGCAAAACCTCTTTTAAATGCCATTTCTTATATTTCTTTCTCGATTTTAATAATCTTTATAAATTTGCATATCCACTTTTTATATAGAAAAACCAATTCTAATCAATGTGTACAATTTTAAACAAAATATTAATTCATTTATCAATGATTGCAACCAAAAATTACTTAATCAAATATATTATTATACCAAAAAAGGCGAAGTGTGCTGTTTTTTATATTTAAATAACGAAAATAAAATAAATGAAGCTCGCGAAAAACTCATTTCAAGCAGGTACACAATGTAATATTTATATATACATGTATATTTTTTCAGGAAAAATAATAAATAATAAAAGACAAACAAAACGCAACGACATACAAGCCGATGTTGATGGTGAAAACATCTCCAACATTATATTATGTTCAAAATATATGTATATGTATAATATACACATATCACATAACAACTCTATATCAAATTAAACACATCCAAACGTGCAAAGCTCCACAACACAGCCAAGAAACACGCGGCGACCTCGTCGCATGGAGCCTTTGCGCATCGGCCGCACGCAGCGCGTGTAAATCCAGCTCGAGTAGTAGCGTAGTAGCGTAGCGTATCTGGGCGCCCACACAAGTCTGGCAGCTGGAACCGCACCAAAACACAGACATATACAGTATATAACATAATAATTGTGTATATAATATAATATGTACTGCGAGATATATAGAACATAAAACATAAAACACCTACAGTCATGCGCACTTGCAAGATTTTCACGAGAAAATTGCGGCATAGAAAACAAATAATATATAGACTCTCTAGTCTCTAATACTACTACATAATACAGACACGTTTCACGACCAGGAGTAATATTTATAAAACAAACACACAAATACATAGACACACGCCCATATATGTTTATACACATAGAAGAAAAAGCTTTGCCGCGTGCGCATTGTTTACAAGCTGCAAACCGCCCTAGCATTGAAAGCTTACTACAAACAACATCACGCGCACACAATCACATAAATATATACACACACACGACTACAGGCACACACACACACACCATCAGAGCAGTGCAAAATATAATTGTGCGGGTACGTCGAGTTCAAGGTCGTCGCTTTTCATTGGCTTCACCGGAGGCTCGCAATACCAGAGCATGCCTTATAATCAAACTTTTGCTGAAAATTTGTGAGTTCACCGGATGGTCAGGTCGTAGTGGCGCATGACGGACATAACACGGGTAGAAATTTTACAATCCCCGCAAAAGACTATAGTAGCTCCAAACCAGAATAACAACAACAATACATTTGTTTGATATTTAATCTGGCATAGCATCTAATTGCATTTATTTTATACAAAGAACAAATTGCATTTGTGCACCTAGGAATCTAGCAAAAAGGATTCAACACAAAAAAAGAGAACGTGTTCATTGTACGAAAGACTACCTCCATAAAGAGTATATTACATAGACATAGTATTTAAATCAATATAATATAAGGGTATTAGTGCAGCTGCTGCGCTAAACTTGTTGGATTTACATTGCACTCTCGAAAGCTCAACCGTGCGGAACGTGCAAGACAGCTTTTTGATTCGAAATCGGATTACACTTCTTGTGTTCTATACACGTATATAATATTATATGAATCAGAGTTAGGATTACTTTATATGTATGTTACTGTATATGTATGTGTATGCGTGTGCAATTTGTTCATTGTATACCGTTGAACTAAAACAAGATTTTCCGTGACTTTTTCTCAATTACAGAATGCACTTTGAACGTTTTCATTTCTTTGAACAAGGTTTAAAGTGCGATTTCAATAATAGTATAGGATTTAAAGTGGCAACTGATACTCATTGGAAGTTTTGGAAGTGTGGTAATTTTGGCTTTGGTATTGGTATTTAGTAGTCAAAATGCGGGATTTGGTAAAGAAGGAATAAAAGCATTTGAAACTTCGCATGGACAAGTGGATATCAGCTACGAGTAACGAGTGGATTAAAAAAGTTCAAATTTTATCCCTGCTCATTTTGTAGTCCATCGTTTTTGGGGCTAAAACCCCTATCACCCTTTTAAGGGGGTTTTAAGTTTTTATGCAACATGTTTTATTTGAAGTCATAACAAAAAAATAAAAAGTAAAATTAAATATATTTTTTTAAATAGGTGCATTATTACATTCTACCTCTACAACCCAAAAGGGGTGGTCAAAAAAATGTGTTACTACTAAAGGACCAAAAGTCCAATTCAGACAATATTGTTAACAAATATTTCATTAAAAATATAATTTATTAAAAATCTTGTTTTACAATCTTTATAGGTCTTTTCGGTTTATATAAAAAACATAATATAGTAATTGAATAGATTATAATTTTATTTGTTTTGGGTTTCATGCTGTGGATTTCGACGAGATTTTAAAACTGCATCTTTATTGATGTTACCTATATTATCAATCTGTAGTAATCCTACCAAAAAAGGACCTTAAACCTAAAAAAATGCTTCTTCGAGATTTTAAATTTCAGATTATGAAAATCGCTTAAAAAAGTAATGAAAGAACGCAAAACCTATTTTTTAATATATAAATCCTTTATATCATATTCTTTAATTACTTTTATTATTCCCTTCCTTTCCTTCTACATTTAATTTTGATAATTTAAAATCCAAAAATATTTGTGATTCACCAGTTTTTACAATTAAACAGCTTGTTGAAAATTATACACAAATTTCAATCATACCAATATTTTCTAAACTAATTGAAAAAGTCATATATTACAAGTATTTAAATAAATAAACGTTTTAAATCATTGAATTGTGAGTTTTTTTCTCTTTTTTTAATTAAACGAAGTTTGCCAATTTTTCAATTATTATTATTTTATTTTTTAAATTACAAGAAGTTGGCCAAATTTTTACCGTGTACTCCCGACAAAATCATTTTCAATGATAAAAACTGTCTTCAGAATGTTTAATTTTGCTGAAGCTTTTAGAAAATAATCTATTAAAAACTGTTTGTATTAAATAAACGTTTTTAGAAAAAATGTTTATTCGAAATAAAGAAAACTTTCATTTTACTATAATAAATTAAACCAAAATTGGATGCTAAATTTATTATAAAAAATATTTTTCAGTCTTGATTTTAAAGACTTTTCTCAAAATAGATAATAATCTAATAAATGTTGATTTATTTAATGCGTATATTTGGGATTTTAATCAATCTTTCCCATAAAAACAAACTCCCATCTAAATTGGGTACCATTGGAAAAACTGGCGCCCGGGCCCGAGCTCGTTTTTCGGGTCACAGGTTTTCAGAGTACGAACCCGAAATTCAACAAAAAAAAACTTTTTTTTCGTATTGAATAGTGGCTTGTACGAAAATATACTTGTGCCAACCATTTTAAATCCACAAATATTTTTAAAATATTTGTTATGGTAAAATAAAATAAAACCTAATTTGTTAATAATAAATAAAAAATATTGAAATTGAGTATAAAAATATATCTTTCTAATGCAAAATTGCAAATATTCATATACATTTAAAAAAAAAATGGTTAATCTTATCAATAAAATCACCAATGACACATCATTTTGAGAAATATCCGTTAGGATAACAGAATTATATAAGTTGTGGGAAAATTACCCGAGGCTACATGAAGATGTCCTTGCTAGATCTGGTCAAACTGAGCTGGATGAACAAGACACATACTTGGATGACATTCAATCGCTTCGCAACAACGCAATCTTGAATCAATACAATCAGCAAATGCCAGCACTTGTACAACGTCATGGAGCACATGCTTTAAGCTACAATCTATGAATATCGCGATCTCTTTGACGGCAATCCAGATTGCTGGAAATACTTTAGAGAGTATTTAAACATGGCCATCATCATACGAACCGACATGTCAGGAGTGCATAAGCTACAACAGCTGAAAGGATATTTTAGTGGTGTTCCAGAGGAACTAATGCGCAACCCAATAAAAGGTATGATAACCCAAAACACCTCGTGTACTGCCATCTCAAGAACTGAGTCTAGGCAAATGTTCAAGGTAAGCAGAAGATCTACGTCGGCTGATGAACAAAACTGCATGTTCTCTGCAAGCTTTTTTGAACAGGCCCAGGATTGTAAGACACACAACCTGTGGGAACAAATAGAATTTTCGACTGCTGAATTCTCTACCTGGTCAAAGCTAGAAACATTTCTCGCAGACTGCGTTCGATCCGTTAGAAGTAACCATCACCATCACCATATTGGTGTCTGGTTTCATCTGGCTTCAATGCATTTCTATCTAGCGTCAGACCATTAGCGAGCGGTAACATTGACACATTGGTGTTAGGCTTTTTGACCAATTTGCCCCCACACACAAACCTGACAACTGAACAGTAAACGGGATCAAACTTGACACTTCTACTCGACGAAATCCGACGAGATGCTCCAGGCAAGCCCATCGCTCAAAATACCATTTTGATGGATGGATCGCCTCCGGCCCAGTTAATACGCCTTTACTCACTCCAGCTGCCACACTATTAAAAATTATATTATTATTATATCAAAAAATTATATTATTATTAAATCAGTTGAAGATCAACTCCGCATGTTCTGGGAATTGCAAGAGGTGTCGACAGAACACATAAATGCAGACGAAGAGGCCTGCGAAAAGTTTTACGATGAAACATATAAGCGATACCAAGTCGGCCAGTTTATTCTTCGCTTACCAGTAATCCCAAACAACATTTCACTTTTGGCAAATCTACACCGGCTGCAGTACTACGACAAACACTGATGGTGCGCAAGTTCCTTGGAAACAGCGAATTCCGAAACTTGTATGAAAAGCTTTATGTTGGGCCAAGATTACAACAAGAACTCACTTCAATTGCTATGCTCTGGCGTCTGACGTCGTTTTTACGGCAGACGCAAAATCAAAGTAGACCCAGCTGACTGCGATTTGCAACGCATCGTTTGGAGTTCATCGCAGAAGAGCCTAACAACTGTAACAGTTAGGACTCTGCAGCAGTTAGCCTATTCAATCGGCTCTCAGAGAAATCTATGAGATATGTACCTTGATGACGTATCCTGTCTGGAGCCGATGACGTGCCGACAGCGCTTGAAGCACAACATCAACACACCGCTTTATTGAAAACAGGAGGATTCCCACTACGCAAATGGGCATCAAACCGTGATGATGATTTCACCATTAAGTTCAACCTTATGATTCTGACAAGTGCATTGCTGGCAAAAGTTCTATTTCAAACATTGTGGAAGACGCGCAAATCAGATTCTGTTGATAACATTAAAGATCCACTATTATCCTGGGAAGATCATGCAGATCTGAAGTGCTTGTCTGCGCTACGTATTACACGCTGGATTGGATCAAAGTCCGACTCTTCAACGCCGATATTGTGAAGAGTCGATGAAAGCCTTTGCTCCAGCAGTGTACGTACGTGTGAGCAATGTCTGTTTTTTAGGCTCGAAAACATTCAGCTGTCGACTTTTCCGACGCAATAATGGTGAGATCGGCTCGTGGAAGATGACAACACACTACGAAAGGCTACATTTCAGTTTTTGTGTGTCTGGTAAACAAAGCAGTACACTTGAAGCTGGTTTCCGAACTC
This sequence comes from Bolitophila hybrida, assembly GCA_027564075.1. NCBI lineage: Eukaryota > Metazoa > Arthropoda > Insecta > Diptera > Mycetophilidae > Bolitophila > Bolitophila hybrida. The sequence continues at coordinate 6,404 of JANSTU010029155.1, forward strand.
ACATCGATTCCCTTTATCGGTGCATTCAAGAGATTCTCGGCTAGCAAATGCATCAGCACTTTTGGCGCAGGTGTTCAGCGGAATACATGCATAACTTAGAGCAGGGTGGTACATTTTTCCAACGTGACGTTAAACGACGTATTAAAACTTCCCATGACACTTTTATACACACAAAAATATCAATATATAAATACCTGTCAAAAAATTCAAGTTGTTCATTTACTTCCTATTATAAAAAAATTCTAGAAAATGGCCGAGACATCTAGATGAAAATCTCCCATTTTCAATTCAATTTAATTTATTACAAATTGATATTATGAAAAAGTTATAATAAAAATATAATATATATGTATGCTTTCGTCACTTAAAAACGAGAATTAAAACAAATAATTAATTTTATTAGTTTTTGAAATGTTAAATTACATGTCAATTAAAATAAAATTTAATTATTTCAGTTTTGAAAAAGATAGACTCGGAAAAAGTTTAATTTCATGGAAAGTAATAAAAACAAAATCCGTTTTACAGCAAAATTGGATTTAATACAAAAAAATAATAATTTATTCTACAACCCGACCGTGCAAATAAAATGTTCCCAAAGGAAATTAATTCACATGACCACTACACATACACACAATAATCTATATATACAGGTATATATAAAGAACAAGTAAATGAGGTGGTGTGGTGGTGGTGCTGGCTAGGCAAGTTACCCCCTATATCCACTGAATACCATTACACACAGTCCGGACGTACGCTCAACAGGTGTAAACGAGAGTTTTGTAACAAGTACACACGCGCTCGCAGTCATTGTACACAGGTGTGTGCTTGTGTATATATGTATTTATGCAAATACACTAATTATAATATACATATTATATACTGGTTGCTATATGTACAGGTATTTGTGCGGCCTGTGTTAATTTATGCGATTAGTGAGTACTTCCAAGGGACTCAAGGACGAAAAAAAATACAATGTGTAAGCATATTTACTTAATAGAGTTCTTTAATCTGATGTGTACTTTTATAGGTTTAATTATATAGAAGGTTAACAGGTATATAATATACTCGTACACCGGGTGAGTTGAAATTTTCGGTTTGCTTTTGTAAGGGATTTCCAGTTTGTATGGAAGAAAATCTATAACATTTTAGAAAGAATTTAAAAATGTTCAGAATGAAAAATTACGTTCTTGATGATATGAGATTTTTCTATTTATTTATAGGTTTCGTTTTATTGGTTCAAAAAGTCCTGCGAAAAATGATGAAAACACAAACTTGTTGATAAAAATCGAATTTATTCTTCAACAGAGTTCCATTCGAGGGAGATACACTTCATCTATCTGTTTTCAAGTAGTCAACGTCGAGGCTTACAAAATAGGCAACAGTTTCGAACTCGCGACCTCCTCTTTTGAGTAACATCTGTTTTCCCTGAAGCCAGCTTTTCAAGTTTGGAAACAGATGATATTGGCTGGGGGCCAAGTCTGGCAAATACGGTGGTTGGGACAGCTATTGCCATTGCTTTGAGCGATGATTGAGCCGCTAAATTGTCATGGTGAAACAGCAGTTTTTATTTGCCATATGCGACTGTTTTGACTTCATTTCATTGTTCAATCGGTCCAATAACGCTACCTAACAGTCGCCAGTGATGGGTCTGCATTTCTCAAGATAGCTTTTGAGGATTATGCCATGTGCATCTCAAAATATGCTGGCAGCCGACGTTTTCGTTTTTGGGCGCATCGAACGACTCTCACCCTGTTCTAACCATGTTGCCGTCTGTTTATTTGACTGCGGTCTGTAGTGGAATGGATCTATGTTTCATCCAGTATTGATACAATCGACGCAAAAACTCTATCGGATTACGCCGAAACACGTTGCTTTTGTTCAATTGTCAGCAAACGCGGCACCCATCGCTCAAGTAAACTATTTAAAATACTACTGATCGACAATTTTATTATGTCTGCTAGCTCGCTCACTTTCACTTTGCGGGTTTTCAAAACGATCATACGGAATTTCTTGATGTTTTCTGTAGTGGTTTCCTCATTTGGTAGCCCGAACGTAGTGCATCACTGGTTCTCGTACGACGAAAAAGAGACAAGTTCCTAATAAGACCAGTCTCTCTTGAAGCTTCGATGAAGTTGTTGCTGAACGACGAGTCCAGAAAAGTCGGGAAGCATCAGAAAGCTCCTTATTAAAGCTATTGATTTTGTCATTGACTCTTACTCGGCGTTCGTTCCCAGATTCCACAGCACATCACAGACGAATGGTGTGCACAAGATTAAAGCGGTGGAAAGACCAGTCTGTGGCTTGAGGAAATCGTCAAAAAATTGGAGATAATCAACTGTACTCTGGCTGTGAATGGACTGGACGAAATCCAAGCCAAAGCTACTTAGTGATCACTTTGGATGTGGTGCAGGATTGAGGGCCCTGTTAGCCTAATGGCAAATCATATTGAGACCTGGACTATACTCCACCATCAATCTAATCATTTGACAATAACTCCGTAATTTTTGTAATTTTCCGTATAAAATCTAAAAATACCTTTTTCATTTTTCAAACAACTCACCTTCATTTTTATTGCTGCCCACCAGCAGCTCAATATCGGTCATATCGGTGTCACGCAGCATAGTCATAGGATCGGATGGCATAAAATCACCATCAATCGTAGGTGCTGATGGAAAGCCTAAAATTCCCGAGTACGAATTCCACTGTTGCACAGAAATTGTCTTGGCGTCAACACTTCGCATGCACGCCATTACCAGACTCGGAGACTCCTGTGGAAAAAGGCACATCATTTCAATTAAATATATATATTCAAGAGGATCGATATTGAGTGACGTCGACTGAAGTAAAAAATACAGAAAACTAACTTTTATATAAATAATTCACAAACCTTCAACATCGTTGAGTTGCAGTTGCAGTCATCGATCAGAGTTTTTCCAATATTCAGAGCACGCTCCCCGGTCATGTGGCTCCATGGTGCATTCAATGAGCCAGACTGCATAATGCCACGTCGTGCTAAACCCTTCGTAACTGGTGATATCAGCTGTAGGTTAACCGAGCTCGAACCTGCCGATTCGCCAAACAATGTGATCAGCTCCGGGTCACCGCCAAACGCTCGAGCGTTGTCCTTCAGCCAGCGAATGGCCAACGCCTGATCCCACAGACCAACGTTACCTGAAATACAACACACATGGTTAAATTACATTATGTTATGTTTACCACTTCAAGAAACGCACACATACACACACAGAGAGACGTTCGCGATATCCCAAAAGACGTGACTAATCCCACTTCATAAATAACTACCCCGCAGCGAACATTCTTACGAGAAAAGAAAAAAAAACTCAAGAAAGTGCGAACTGAACAAAAAGTTTCCAATTTTTCCCTTCCACCCATTCACTCACTCACTCAGCCACTCTGACGGTACTCAACACGTATAATGTACAACATACACACATATGTAATGTTTGTTTTATATATTACTCTTTCGTATAATGTGTATTTTATATATATATATATATATATATATGTATGTGTGTATAACTATAGGTATTCAATAAAATTGTACTATATCGTATTACCTGGGGCCTCGTCTTCCTGGCCGGGCAACACTGGCGCAAGGTACAGAAATCCAAAGGCGCCGACACGATACTGCATCGATGCGACTATTACATTTCCCACCGATGCCAGATGCTGGGCATTGTACAGATCCAACGATGCTGAGCCAGTCATAAATCCACCACCATATATCCAGACGAGCATCGGTAGACCCTTACTCTTCGATGGATCCGATCCACCACTACCGCTGCCACTGCCCCCACCGCTGCCGCCACTGCCACTGCCGCCGCTGCCACCAATTTCATCGTCGTGTCGTTCGTGTTCCGTTTGCTGTGCCACATTAATTTATTATTTATTTATTTCATTTAAATCGACATGTTCTACATATAAAAAAAACTGTATATATATATTTATTTATATATATTATACTATATATGTATTATCAAACGCTAACACACGCTAAGCACATCCGATGTGATCAACGTATATAGATAAATACGATATAAGCAATGTGTACCTCAAAGCCACCGTTGGCACCTCGACCGTGTCGCATTTTTGGTTTCAAGGGCACCCACACGTTCAGATACAGACAGTCCTCCGATATGTTTGTATTCGGATTCCACATCTCCTCACCTTGAAAGCCGGGAAAGTACTCGTATCTGGATGGATAAACAGAATAACAAAACGCGACTTTAATGATGGAAATAAAAGTATAGATATATTTGAATGCTATAGGTATAGTATTTGTAAATATTTTTCTCGAATGATAGTCCTGGGAAATGATTTTCGTTCCCTTGTGAGGCGCCGGTACCGTATGCTGTATGTTGCATACAAATTACGAAACGACATCTGTCATTCGATCAGTACATAAGGAGGGGATGGGATGGGGTTGCTAGTTTTCGATGCAGCTTATATAATATGTTAAGTATACTTTGTATTAGGTCATGCGTATACTCGTATATAGGCAATGCGCAAATCGATTCAAGTGCATGCAATATATTTATGAAAACATCTGATATTTAGAGTTGTCTTGCAGTTATTCGAATTTCTGTAAAATAAATAAATAAATACTAAATGTATTCGTAAATTTTCTTTACAAAGAGCTTAACATAACATATAAATATTTTCATGTAAGGACAAGAACAATAGTATAGAATTATTATACGCGTTTTTATGAATTAAATATAGAATAATATTCAGGGATGTTCTGCACAGTTAGAGAAGAAGGTGCCGAGAGATGAAATATACTGGAATATTTATGCTCGGAAATAAAAGGATGGAAACTCTACTAAATTATGTCTATCTGCTGTAGGTTTGGTAGTCTGTCTTTATATTGTTCATTTGGTGAGAGATTTTAAGAGTGAAACATTTACTGGAGCCCTTACTCACTACTCCGAAAGAACTGGTCGATTTACAGCATCATTTTCGTATGTCGTTTTTCAATAACCATGCGAAAATGTATAGAGTATAGAGTATATAGACGTTTGATAGTCAAATTAATGTTATGAAACCACGACTTTTACAACTTTCTGACTCCGTCGACTAAGGTTCCATTCAATTTGACATGCAAGATATTGTTACTGCACTATTAAAAATCAATGTGAGTAAAGAGGTCCTGACGACATAGCCCCTATAGTGCTGCAAAAATGTTCTTTGACACTCGCGTTTCCACTACTCTTCCTTTTTAATGCCTCACTTGCAAAAGGATTTTTTCCAAGCAGTTAGAAGGTGTCATACATTACACCAATTTATAAATCTGGATCTATGAGCGGTGTTTCCAACTATCGTGGTGTGGCGACACTCCCAACTATTGCAAAATCGTTTGAACACATGGTCTGCGATGTAATAACGGAAAGAATGAGAAGAACTATATCAGCATCTCAGCATGGTTTTATGGTTGGTCGTTCTACATCCACGAATTTAGTGGAGTTTACGAATCACGCTATTAATGTGATTGAGTCTGTTGCACAGTTGGACGTATTGTTTGATAGATAGCTAGTCATAGCTTTTTAGTAAGCAAATTGCTGGCATTCGGTATTTAGTCATCTATACTGAATTGGATTCAATCCTATCTATCTGATTGTTTACAATACGTTCTGATTCGTGGCGAACGCTCTGAACTGTTTAATGTTAGCTGTGTGTGCCTCAAGTTAGCCATTTAAAGCAACTTTTTTAATACTTTTTATAAAAGATGTGGCAGATACTCTTCATGTCTTATGCATGTTGATGATCTAAAGATATTTAATAAAATTGATGGTCCTTCAGAAGTTTTGAACTTGCAACGAGATTTAGACATGCTCTCATTATGGTGTCAGAAAAATTGCCTTTACTT
>JANSTU010029166.1:0-12289 GCA_027564075.1 Bolitophila hybrida
CTTTCTTCTTATTTTTGTATAAAGTATAACTATATTAATATCATTATTTTGTAAATCTAGATTAGAATTTCTATATAAACTTTTAGTATTTTTTTATATATATTTTTATAATTATTATATCCATTATATAAGATTTTTTTTTATATTTAATTATTAAGAATTGCTGTATTTTATATTTTTCTGATAACTGTACACTCTATACTTTCGTAAAACTGTTGTTGAGTGTATTATAAATAAATATACAAACAAACAATAAATAGTTAATTCGCATACGCATTTTTAAAGTTAAGAGAATTATTATACAGAATTTATTGTAGTTCCCAGATACAAGATCTTTCTGAAACAATATATCTTGGTAAGACTGCATCCGTGCACACTAGCCACAAGGAATTGCAAAATCTAATGAAATATGAGTCTCGTTGGCATAGACTCTAACAAAAGTATTAAAAGATCTATTAAGTAGTCATTCGAAAGCTCCTGGCTGTTATTAATGCTTCTTTACGAGTGTGGTTCAATGAAATGGTAATTAAAAGTAAAATCAAAAATGGCTGTATTATCGCCTTGAAAATCAAAACGCATAGGGGTTATGAAAATATTACACGATTAGAGTAATAGCTTCCCAGCGCATATTTGCTAAGGTTTATCATCTCAATTGCGATGACCGTGTAAACACTATTTTGATTTTGCTATTGCGATGATTTTAGTAATGAAATTATAACCATTACTATATAAAAAAAGGGTTATGATATACAGGATTTATGTTTTCAGGTTTTTTACGATTTTAAGGTCTACGCTGATTTTTATAATTAATACAGTTCATAAATAACAATAAATAATGCATATTCACCTCAATGTCTCTTTTAGCGTTTGCTAACATAGATTCCAACTCTTCCTTTTTAATATGCAGTGTTTCCTTCTTAGCATTATCCTGTGCTTTTCGGTCAGAGATCTTTTGCGAATATCTGATCAACCAAAAAAATAACAAAAAAATACATATTTAATTTAATTATTTAAACATACTCTCCGGTTCGCTCTTTGATGTCTTGTTCCATCTGAAAAACGTCACCCTCAATGCGTCGCTTCTTCTCATCTTGTTTTCGCAAACTACGAGTGGATGTTTCATACAAATTATTTTTTTCAACGTACTGTAGACGAAGCTTTTCGGTGTGCTCAATGTCACGAATTCTTTGATGCTTCAGAATATCTAGATTTTCAGAAATTGCAGATAATCTTTCGCGCAATGCTTTTTCTGTAACTTCACGATTACTGTATTTGTTACGATGCTTCTCTAGTTCTGAAATTTGTGCATTGAGCAATTGTTCTATGTTCGCTTCGAATGCTTCTTGCATTCCAACGTGAAACCACGTCAACTCGAGATTGAGATGGCTCAGTTCACTCTATTATAAATATATAATGAGCGCGCGCAGAATTATAATTTCATATACTATAAATATTAAAATAAGAACTTACCTTCAGAACCTCGACCGATTTTAACTGATCATATTGATCTTGAGTATTGTCAAGTGCCACCTTCATTGTGGCAGAAAGCTTTTTCTGGTAGTCTAGCTGACACTTTGCATTGTTATAATAAATGGAACATTCGTTCAACTTTTCGATTATTGTCTCAATTTGCGTGGCTTTTAGAAACAATTGAAACTGTTTTTTTGGATCGGATCTAGGACAGAAAATTATAAATTCAATTTATAAGTTTTAAGAATAACTTTCAACTCACTCTTTTAGAAAACTGCGTGATGCATCTTGATTGAGCACACATACAGGATTGTCCACCTGGATATTCAGGAATAGCATCATTTTATTGAGATCCTGACGACTGGTCGATACCAACGATCCATTTTCACCTTTCAATTTATACGCCGACCCACCACTGGCATTTAGCGTTCTTACAACAATAATTTTATTCCCATATTTCTCATTTTCAAATGAGTCGCTGCTGTCATTTGAAATATGAATCTCGATAGTAGCGGAGTTTTCCCCACGTTTGATAAGCTCTATACAAATACATTAAAAAAAATATATATAAATGTATATAAATATTATTTATTATATTACGTTTAAGACTACTGCTTCGACTTGTTACATTTGCTCGGCAGCCTAGTCCAATTATAAGCGCAGTAAGAACAGCACTTTTACCACTGCCATTGTTTCCGGAAAGTAGATTTACACGCCGATTGAAGTCTACAGCAAAATTACTATGGCACATAAAATTTCTCAACTGAACTCTGAGAATTTTACCACTACGTGCGAACTGCATATTGTAATATTTTTCCAATGATTCCGACATTTCAGCAACATCGTTTGTATTTGTCTGCGACAATTCATTCTAACAGATAGATAAAGTGATTAATTTTGTATGTTTATGCAAATATTTGATCAAGTAAATATATTACCTGCGATTGGATGGTGTTCCTACAAATTCGCTTATTGGGACCATCATTAGTACCATCAACATCATCTTCAATTGTATGACTTGATCGTTTACGAGACATCTCTATATTCTATAATTTATTTTATAGTTCCAAAAACTTGTATGTTTGTTCTCGCGTGTTTCGTCTTGTTCAGTTGTTCTTGTAAATTTTGTAAAACGCGCAATATTTTGTTTATTGTTTAACATTTAACGTTTAACCCACTCTCCCTTCCTCAATTTGTCTCGAACCAACGTTGTCATATTTTGACGGCTTTAAATCGGTACTGCAGTTTTTGAATCTATCGGCATATACTAGAAAATCATCAAAATGATGTTGCAAAAAAATATATGATTTAATCACAGATATACACAGATGGGCGATAGCATATATAGAGTGATACTCACTTCATCACTCTACATTTTCATATATAAACACAATATGTATATGTATATGACATTATGCAATTAATGACAACGCCTAACAAAAATGTACCAAAACATTCAAACAAATGTGACAAGAGCACCGAAATGTGACAGAAAACTAAGCACACTATTTTGTATGATAATCTGTCACTAGAGTCGATCTGTGTATATCTGTGGATTTAATAAAGATTTCATAAAAATGCGTACTTTTTTTTGCTCTTTTACATACATAGAACTTTATTTATTTATTTTTATTTATTAGTTCTGAATTCAGTAGCAATTCTCAATAAGCAAATTTAAAAACACTGACAATTATATAATAAATATTATATTTTATTTTTTTGACAAACATTACCTATTTTTCGTTCTTCAGTCATAATTTGCGAAAATTTGTTATTTTTTAGTGTATCTCATTGGATCCTGAAATCCCTTGTGGGACATAGGTCCATTGTGCGATGCCGCACACCGGATTAATTGACCATTACGGGTTCACACGGTCAGGTCATGCTAATGTGTTGTGGTACTCCTATTGGAGCTACTGTGCTCTAACACTCACAACACACCTCGGATAGTTAGGAGTCTTAAATTGCCCTGACGCGACTCTAACAAGTTTGCAAGGCAAATGTGCATATTTTTTAGATATCTCTATGAACCGAGTTCTAACTTGCTATTTTGTATTTGGAATCGTGAATCATCAACGCCAACATACACTTATTGTTCTATACAGGGTGCGTGTTAATTGATGACATTAATGTTCCGTTATTCTAAACCAATAACCTATTTCAGAAATAGGCTATTAATAGCAAGAGGAACCTACTGATTTAAAGTGGTTTAGAAAATATAAGGAAAATTATTTATTTATTACTTCTATCTATTTTTTCATAATTAATTAAATACTCTACTCTAAAGCAGAGAAAAGAGCTGAACTTGGGAGATTTTAGATTTTTATTTTATTTAGATTTTGAACCAAAAAGCATTTTTTAAGAAAGTTATCCTTACTCAATAAATGGTTACAAGTTCAAAAGTTAGCTATATATTGTGATAGCTGTACAGCTAGAAGTGGTTTGAATTTGGCTATGGAAAGTATGGGGGTAGTATAGAAAGACATCTAGGATCAATTGGTAGCCAGAATTTGCAGTCCTTTCTTCACACCTGGATATTATAGTCACAACTATGTTTTGTCTGAGTGGATTAGTATTGGTTCTCGCGTTGAGGCTTGCGATTTTATTTTTTACATGGTGGCGTATTCTTATCAACGCTTTGATTTGTGCTAACTGAAGGCGGTGGCAGTGCGTTTAAATACAATTAGCTTGTTCTCAAAATATAGCTTGGATGACCTTGCCGTGAGCGGGTAGAACACTTTATAGAGTATGCAATCCTTCTCAATACTTTTAGTTGTATGTAGGTCCAATGTTAAGTTCTCGTAAAATATGATGCCAAGATATCTCTAATTTGTGCCATACAATAGGTGCCCGATGATAGGTTAGCTGGTGGGTAAGACTGTTTTTTGGTCTTCAACGGTATGGGAATATACTGCCTGCTTCTTGGGACCGTGTATAATGATTTTCCACTTCTCAAAGTAGCGATCTAGACTGAGGAGCGCTTTCTTGAGTCTTCTGCTGATGGAATTCAAACAGACACTGGATGTGAACACTGCAGTGTTATCTGAATAGTTCGCGATCATTCACCGGAGTAGTCCATCGCAGTATAACGAAATTGACGCAAAGGAGTCACGCAGGAAAGGCAATCATAAATGTATGCTCAGCTCGAATAGAATAACGAAAGCATGAGCATATGCAATCAGTAGTTGTGAGATACTAATATATCGGGGAATTATAATTGACGATGTGGAGTATTCTGGTAGGTTATGAGCATTTAAAAGGCGTCCAGTTCATCCTTAAAACAAGCTTCTTGTGCCCATTCAATGCACGCTTATTTTGCCAAATAGATCTCCTCGACACTAATCGCTCCAGTTCGACGGTCTTTGCACATATAAGATGTATGCTCACAGTTCCGTCAGGTAAGAAAACTGTTGCGTAGACTGCTGTAGTGTATGCGCTCATGGGTGCGTCACAGAATCCATGCAAGTTTCCATATTACTGAGCAAAATCCGGATTAGAAGAAAGTCGCACGGTATCGAACGGTATTTTGTACAGTTGGTTTTCCAACTGGGCCAGACTGTACTCTCGGCAGCAACAACATCCCATAAACATCGCCGCCTAGCTACAATTCGATCTTATGTTGCTCGTAGTACAAATAATTTGATGGCGTGAGGCCTGTCAAGTGTGACCATAATGAATTAAATTCAGCACTCAGTGGAGCTAGCTTTGTGACCCGGATGAGCAATATGGCGTCGACTGACATACTGAATTGGTCAGAGTTTCGTGATGAAATTTGGAAGTTAACAGTATGCTTAGAGTGACCAGCATCAACAATGTCCCAAGACACGACTCTACTCGGAAGCTTTAAATGTGGTGCACCTCTTTCGTCATAAACGACGCGTGAGATCTCTGGTCAAAAACCTATGGACATTTATCAATGCGGTGGCCAACAGAATCCGAACCTAGCAATGCCGCCCGATCATTGAAGTGCATCCAGAAAGGATTTGCTGCAAAACTTTTAAGCAGGATAACACTTGATGATTTGCAGGTTCGCGCTGGACAGGAGTTGATAAGTGCAGTTTTGTAATTGGTCAAAATATCGGCATCATCTGGAGGACTCGCAGGATGTAGCCATGTGTCCAGATCTTAAGCAGTTAAAAACCGACGTTTATCTGCTACTAATTTGCATCTGTATTCGTGAGTATCTGAATGAGATTGATTACAGCAAGGCCAATTTGGTGGATTTTTGTCGAGCTAAATGTGTGCTGAGACTGCCTATTTTTCCCGGTCGATAGATGCGAACGAATTCTTTTAGTAGCTCCGGCACGCGATAATGAATGTGATACGTTTATCGGATTAACTGTGCCCATCGCAGACAGCGTCGCACACGGCATTGTAAAACTGTCACGACATCTTTCCATAAGACTGGGGTAGAGTTGTTACACTGGCTCTGTTCCCAGAGTCGATTCATTCTATCACGTGGTAAACTATCCAATGATCCCACAGATCGGTTGGACGACCTACATTAGCGAGGGCTAGAATAGAGCTAGAGGTTTTATTAATCAGTTTCATTAGGTCGTCAGCAGTTTCACGGCAGGTGGAAATGCTCACAAGTGATTTAATATGCACTAGACCTCTGGTGTTGTTGGCCATTATGAAGCGTCCAAGCGGCGTCAGAATTAGCATTTTTGAGCATTTTGTACTAACTCCTCCGCCTCACCACGCAATAATCCGTGGAGATGCTGCAGCTTCTTAATTTGCAGCAGGAATTAGTCGCTAATGAAAACCCCGAGTAAAGGATTCCTTTAATGCTTCCCACTTATTCAGACTACCATCAAACGGACTGATGTGCAATGTTGTATTCAACACGTTATTATCTCGTGTGTCATTAAAACTTGTAGTTTCGCCGTTGTTTCCAAATAAGACGTGTGCATCTTGTGACGTCATAACTGTCACTTTGTCCTCGCCTGTTGAATGGCACTCAAGAATAAGTTGCTGAAACATTCCGAGAACTGCTTGTCCATGTTTCTGGTTTGAATAGCAATAACTCCTTCTGAGAGGTTTCCATCTGCCTCGTTCACCTTCTGCACATGACAAAATCATGTAATTCCTGATATTTATTGCAGCATTTTTGCAACTCAGTTTGAGCTCAGCGACAGTGATTTTTGACGTAATTTTGCTGCTCACGAAATAATTTAGTGACGAAAATGAATATTTTTGACCTTGAAATATTGCCCATTCAAATCGGCGGTGACAAAAATGCCTCTAATTGGGAGAAATTCACTTGACAAAAATTCATCACACCCAGAGAGACAACCATTAAACTCATCAGATATAGAATAAGTAGAGGTGGCTGTATTTGATGCTTCTTATTTGGGTAATATATAATAATAACATAATAATATAATATTATTCCGTACACGAAATTTTCGGGAGCGTGAAACATTATCTGTTTTTCTTAAAATAAATAGATAAGTAATAAAAAAAAAATAATTTGTAAAATATTTTTTTTATTAATCCAGTTATTATTTAAATATCACAAAACATTTGCTTATAATTAAAATACAAACAGAATCCGAGAAAATGTATACAACTGTACGTTGAAACAAGCAATGGAAATAGATGTGGCAAATCAACAGGTGGCGTGACACATACAAGTCCCAACGACAGTAAAACCGTTCCGGCTAGTGATGTATAGAAAGCGGCCAGAGCAATGTATTGTAACGGTGGTAGAAAGCTCGTATTTTTCGTAGTCTTTTTACGAGAACCCACAAATAGACGAATATATTTAAGCACATCCCACGGATACTCAATGTTATCCTTGCGTGGAGTTAGCAAAAACTCGGTCAGTAGTTTTATCGTCAACAGGTAAATACAATTAACAGCAATGTATGCCACAAGAAGATTGTCACGAACCAGCAGCGGCAGCATACTGAATGTTGAGATCTGTAGAAACCAAATAACAGCAATCGGATCCATAGGAAAGTATAGTATTACTGGCAGAGCGACCAGTAGAATTGATTTCTCATGAACCTAAAATAGTTAAAAATTATTAAATATATTTGCTATTTAACAATAAACTAACTTGAAATGAAAACAGGAAAAACGCCAGTGAGCTGTTGATGAGGCACAGAAGAAACGTTCGTTTCCGACAACGTACGAGCAAGTGGAAACAACTTGGCAATACCATGGCGGCTGTAAAAGTCAAGCAAACAATTGCCATTTGTTCGTTCGTAAAGTGTTTTCTAAAATTTACCCAATATAAATTAAAAATAAAACATTTATAATTTAACAAATTTACTTACTTTAGTGGAACAAATACGTTGGCTACACACCAGAAATTCGAGACCTTATCTTCAAAAACACCACGTGCTAATGGAAAAATACGGTGCACAACTTGCACAAGTCTTCTCCAAGATGTAAGCCACGGTAACCATAAAAGAACAAATGACAAAACCACAGTCACTCCAAGTTTCGTAAGACGGAACAGTCCTCCAAATGTACTAAAAGAATATAATTATTAGGTATCACAATAAATTCTTAGTCTTATTTCTTACCTATTATTGCTGAAACAATTAGCTAGAAGATAGCAGAACACTGGCAGTGCGTGATATAGTTCCATTTGCTTATAGTTCAAAGCGAAAACAAAAAAAACTGCTCCAAGAATTGTGTGATCATACAGAATAGCAGCAATTGCTAGTGAGGCCAGTCCAAGTGACACATTATTGTATTGAAAGTGTCCGTTATCGATAAGAATCTGTCCCGGATAAAAAAGTGCTATGGCAAAGTGTAATTTTACGAGTCCACTATCAGTTATCGTTTTTTGCCAGATTGTTTGATAGACGGCTTTGCAGCAGAGCAGCATTGCCGGTATATAAATTAACAGATCAACAGCTAGAACAGTCCATCGCATAAAATTCTTGTGTGCCTCATTTGTGATGCCTCGAGACGTATGCAGAGCCACATACGAACTATTCAGTTTGCTAGCGACCATGGCTAATCCAAGACTATGATAAGCAGTCAACGGTGGATAATCTAGTCCCCAGTACTGCAAATCATTATCCACAGAGTTCTCATACCATTCGGACACAGGTAAATTATAGGTTATCTCCTGCCAGTGACGCTGGGCTTCAAAATCACCAAACATTGGCGCTGTATTAAATCCTGAGTACGGGTGTAGTGACACAATGGCTCGAATCGCAAGTCCCGTTGTGAGGGCAATCAAGAGCACCAGTGGTTTTGAAGTCATTTTAACACAATTCACATACAAACACTCACTGCACTTAACTTTCTACTTGTCACAAATAAAACGAATGCAGGTACAAACGCTCGGACGATAAGCTAAATAGCACGCGCGCATCCATTTATCGCCAAAAAGCAAAGCCGATCAAAAAACTTACCACGTGTACAGCGTCCAACTTTTCAATCAATTTGTTTTTCAAGTATTCTTCGGTGTACGTTGTCATTATGAATACTTTTGTAGGTAAAAGTTCTTTGGAATTGAACAGAATTTAAATGTAAATAATAAATTTAACTCACTTTGTTTGGATTTGCTTTTGATATTACGCAATCAAGCAAATATAAAAAAAATTGTGTAGAAAAAACAATAAACATATATACACAATACACATACAATGTAAGCGATTATAGAAACAGCAGACAGCACAACAGCAGAGAGCAGAAACGCCATAAATGACGTTTGACGCTTACATAGTCGGTAAGGTAGTCTGGACTGCGTTCGAATAGATATTTGTATTTAATTATTCATTGTTTGTTTTATTTTTAAATTAATTTAAACTTGGTTGCGGTTTTGTGCAAAATTTTCATACGCTAGCTATATTTAAATGAAACTACTATTTTAGAACGCAACCTAAATGTGCGTGCGTTATGAAGCAACTATTTTCTGTCACAACATCGGAAGGTTCTGCCTGCACAAATATAGCGGTGTTATTATTGTTTAATGTTAATATTTGCCTTAAATATAAAGAAATAATAATTATAAATAAATGTAAGTATAATAATAATAACAATCTGCAATCACGCTTGTTTTGACTTGTCTCTACCCTGCTCACAATCAATAAGTAATCTTAGCCATTTTTTTATATAAATTAAGTAAAAACTTCGATTTTTCAGATATATTTTTAATATATTAGGTTTGTTCATAACCATGGATGAAAGGCCTGGATTAATTTCTACACTTCTTCAAATGAAGCTACTATTTTGGAACGCAACCTAAATATGTATTGTACGTGCATTGCAGTGCGTATAGTCAAGCAACTATATGAGCAACTAACTATGAGTCCATTCAATAACAGTCTCCGTTTATGGGATGCGCATGGAATAATATTTATCAATAAACTTAAAAAGGTAAAACCATAGCAGGCGCATATTATACTGAATTATTAGATTGTTTGAAAAGTAAAATCGTCATTAAAAGGTCGCATTTAAAGAAAAAAATCTTTATCATCTCGACAATGAATAACTAAAACTCTGACGTATTTAAAGGCCTTCCGAGAACTTTTCGGACGGGACAAAGGTAGAAAATCCCTGGAATCGCTATATCGAAGTAAAAGGAGCAAAGTATGATGAAAAAAACCGAACTTTAAACCAACAAAGGTTCCCATGTTAAATTTTCACCCAACTTATCAAATCACCGCCTAGTATATTATATGCTCAATTAAAGATTATTACATCAGTCTTGCTGTAAGGAGTTTGTGCACATCATTTGATTCCTACCGTATAGCTAACTGCTATATGCTCATCTCGTTGGCTCCTTGTGGGACATAGGGCCAGTGTGCGATGCCGCACACCGGATTAACTGATCATTACGGGTTCACACGAGTGGTCAGGTCATGCTAATGTGCTGTTCTATTCCTATTGGAGTAACTGTGCTCCAACACTAACAACACATCCCCGATGGTTAGGAATCTTCATTTGCCCTGACGCGACTCTAACAACTTTGCAGGGCAAATGCGCATATTTTTTAGATATATAAGTTAGGATCGCTCGAAAAACGATAATAACGCCTTAGATAGGTACAAGAGAAGGCTTCAAAAGTTTAACAAGTTCAAAAAGAACCATTTTTTTGTATTACAAAAAAGAGCTGGAATGTAAATTCGTAATCATACTCAAGGAAATTGAAATAAAAATATAAATTCAATGCGTGACTCTAACTAACAATAAATAAACACTAAGGTAACAATGTTCATTTTATACACATGTTGGTAGAATATCAAAAATGTCAATCCGCTGTCAAAATGTCTCACTTTGTAGAATAAGGTCTAAAAATGTAGACCTGTCAAAACAATGAAAGGTGAACATTTTGTTGCTTGTAAACTCTTTTTACATGGATATCACATATGTATGGAGTATTGTTGATACTTAGCCAATTTTTTGTGGGTTGATTTTTAATTTATATTTATATACGCAATAACAAGCAGGCATCGCGACGTTGTCTTTCTTGTATATATTGCGTTCTGCGTTTTATTTGTTGTTGTGTTGTGTTTGTGGGCGAATTTTATATTTCTGCATTTTCATGATATACTTTCAATTTAAAGATCTGAAACAGTGACTTTTTGTTTATTTGCACATTAAAATATTTAGCTGAACTATGAATTAGATAAATAACCACTTATTTATAGGATTTTATATATTGCGCGTAGCAACAAACGTAATATAATACAGTTGCATGACAGGTCCAATATCCAATCATTGCACATTTAAATTGTCTATAGCTTATTATGATTTATAGTTAAACATAAGTCGCATAATTTTACATAACCTTACAAAAATATTTATACATATGATATTCAAGTAGGCACATATATTTATATAAAATATTACACAAACTTTAAGTAGAGCGAATTATGAAGAATTCCTGCAATATATCGTTGGTAAAGTGATATCAAATGCTGCCACGCACATATACGTATATTATCGGTATTATAAGTAACTCTTTGAAATTCTTTTTCTGTATAAGCTTATTTAATTCAATAATATATTTATGTTTTCTCGTATTTGTTTAACATAGTGCCTGACATTAGCTTAAGTACGGCAATATTGGGTTTTAAAATTGGTCTCATAAAAACCTCTTAAAAGCCGACTCAATCAAATGACATTAATTGGATTAAATAAGTAGTATAAATTTATTATATATTATTATTATATTATATTATATAGGTAAATTTAGAAACACTTCACTCGATATATGTTAAGGCTCTCGAACTCATTTTTTCCCGTCAAACATTATTGTAGACTACATTCCACTAAATTGTAGGGGTTAACTCATGGATTTTTTTCGTAAAGAGATTTCTTTACGAAATTGATCCTTGAGTTAAGGCGTTAGAAAATCAAAAGTCACACACACGTGTGCTACTGTTAGCAAAAAATACAGGCACTGAATACACGCACACACACAGACGCCGAAGTTGTCAATTTAAAAACAGGCGCACACACACGATGAGGGCTTATTGTTTATATTTATATTATACGCGTCGAGGTCTAAAAAAATTCTCACGATTTCACGAAACACTTACACGAAACGGGACAATTAAATACGTCCGCGATTTTTTTTTTGATGACTGCGTGCTAGAGAAAATGGATGACGAATGACACACGGTGAATCAAGAGAGTCTTGTTGTTACGTGTAGTATATATAATAAGTCATTAGTTCTTAAGCGTGTATCCACGAAGAAATTCCTAGGCCAAACAAACCTTCGCTTCGAAATTATGAAGTCGAAAGGTGTATCGCAGTGCTTCCCGGTCCCTCAAGGCTCAATCAATGACGACTGCCAAGCTTCCTTTGGCATGTCAATTTCTGGGCTTTTAGCTAAAATTGTCG
>JANSTU010029177.1:0-12289 GCA_027564075.1 Bolitophila hybrida
CTAGATATTCTGATGTGTATGTTTTTCTTCCATATAAATGATGCATTGGTCAATGTCAAGGTTAATTCATGTCAAACTCAATGAACAAGTTATAGCCACACAAACTATATATAATATAATAAAACATATAATTTAGCTATTATTTCGTTGTTTTGTGTTGTTCAAACACAGGTTTTGCATCACTTCAACAGAACGCGATCACGCATACACATAACATACACAAAAGACAACATCAAGAAAATAATAAAATTGCATACACACACACACACACACACACACACACACACACACACACACACATATATATATATAGCGACAAAAAACAGAAACACACACACATATATACTGTAAAGAAATAGCGTTAGCGTGTCAGCCAAGCGGTGCGATCGACATCCCAGAACATGATGTTTTGTGACGTGTCATGCTGTATAAATGTTGTCATCGAGGAGGTGATATTGATATGGTGTACAACAACAACAACAACACCAGCACGCACTCGGATCACTGATCAATGAACGATGTGATCAGCGATCATCGATCGAGATTTTTTATATGTGAATATCGCTCGTAAAAGATAATAACTAAGAAAAAAAGTGTTTTTGCATAATATAGTCACAAGCGGCGCCGCGCCGCTGATATCAATTGTCTTTGTTATTGAATTACACACAAACTATTTTTTGTCATACATTTTTATGTATATATATAAAGAGCCCCTCGTTTGTTGTATAGTGTGGGCTAAATTGTCATGGATTTAAATATATTTATATATATATATATATACATGTGTCTTGACGCGACCGGAAAGCAATTTCGCATTCGAAATTGCAGGTGTGGGACTAAATCAAGATGCATGCGCACGGCGACACTGGAAAACCTTCGCAAAATATTACACTTGGCGCAATTGGTGACAGCGCTGCACTAGCGCTTGTATTAACAACCTGTTTACGTGTGTGCGCACATACACAGCCATATATAAAAACACTCTCTCAGCACACTCTGTACGCCTGCCGGCGAAAGGAGACCCTGCGCACGAGCACCGCTGTCACCAATTGTAATGCGATTGCGCATAGACAATGCAAAACCATTCAACAATCAACATATTATTGTTGGCGTTGGTGTGTGTGAGTGTGTGTGTGTGTGTGTTTATAGGTGAAAAAGTAAAATCTTCTCTATGCGCTTTTACTATATTTTATACTGCGCACAGACCTATAGAAAACAAAAGCGCAATTGCATTGTTATTTTGTGCACCGTGGCGGCTGAATGCGCTGCGCGCGCATTTACTGAAAACTTTACTTTCTTTGGAAAAATGGTTGAAAATTGTTTGAATAAACTTTCAGACGATTGCTCGTTCGCATATAAATTTTATTCATGAGACACAATTATTCTTGTGGCCGTGTGCCATAAGTGCGCCAGGCTCTGCACATGCGCGCACACACTGCATTAGAATACATTTCCGTAATTTCTGAACACGAGCGCAGCGCAATAAATGTGTGTGCACTTGTGCGTCACTCTCTAGCCATCCCATAAAATATGTATATATACAGTGTGCAGCTCAATATCTGTGTCTGTGCACCGGGAAATTGTGTACATTCCTGAAAACCTTCACTTAATTACTCATATACCGTGTGCTGCCAATGCGCCCGTTTTCTCTCATGCATTTATAGTGCATGAGCAATGCACTTGCGGACTTAAAGTACCTACGTATGATAAAAAACTTTTATTTTTTAACAACTTTTTCTTGCCAACTATATAGTATTTTGTTGTTGCTTCTCTTAAGAAACTGCGACGGACGTATTTATGGGAATATGTGAGTGTGTGACAGATATCTAACGACTTTATATACGCAGTGCAATTTCTCTCCGTGAATGCTTGATGTTCGTCTTTAATTTAAAAAGCAATTAAATTATAATTAAAAGTCTTTATATACGTTATCATTATTAAAATATACATGTATATATATAAATATAAATATACACTAATATGGCGTTCTTGAAAATATATATTTTATACATAGCGGAGATAAATTTATGTAGGCATTTTTATACATCATGTCATGCGTTTTGGTGAGCGTTCTCGCTTTTATATATATATATATATATATATATGCCTATGTGTGCGTGTGTGAGGTGGTGATTTCTTTTAATAGCCATGCGTAAGACTCCACACAGCGCACGCGTTCATTGCACCTAAAAACAGTATGTTTATAAATATATGTATATATGGTGCATCCACGACTGCTGCAAGCCGTCACAGTGAAAAAAGAAAATTCCTTTACTAATATATTCATTTTGTCGCGGGTGTACGCCAACACACGCACAAATACACGTATTAATAGAGAGTAGACACCCGCAGGAAGTTAAACAAACATATGATATTGTGATTTTCGCTGGTCGGCTGCCAAAATGCATTTAAAATTGCTAATTTCAATGCATGATGCGACAAACATTATACATTGCACGCGCATACGAAATGCGCGATTCCCTGACAGCTACGCACTGAGCGATTGGTTATTAATATCTTAAGATTGTGTGAATATACTTAAAATTTTGTAAGTATATATTTTATATTATGAAAACCTTTATAGAATCAGATTTCTTCGTATTAATTATAACAAAATCCGGTCACACAAGTTTTAATGCATCTCATAAGATTTAATGGTCATATCGTGTTGATCTTAGTTTAAATAACTCTCTTCGGTGATTTGTTAAAGTTTCAGGGAATTTCAGATTTTTTTAATGGATTTAGTACTTTTTCAATGATTACATTGTTATAAACTATGTTTTAGAGGTTCTATCAGAAAAGGGACAGTGACATTGTTCTATTTGTAAGCATGTCAAGTTATGGCATATAATAATAAAAAAAGTGCTGCTCAAAGACGGGTTCTGTGTTTTGTAGGTACGGTTAATTAGATATAAATAGCATATTTTCGATATTTGAGGACACATTTAATATATATTTATTTCTATAATTACTTTATAATAAAGTAACATTTGAAGAAATGTTCAACAATTTTTATTAAGATATGTATACTCATTGACAGCGAATGTCCGCAAATGTTCATTGCGGTGCTACTCATAACTCATCACTGGATCATCTGAAACCAAAAATCTAAAAATCCAAATCTATTTTATTACTTGATAATATTCTGAGGTAACATCGTAGATTTTTTTTTAGATTTTTCAATTTTTTACAGACATTGGAAATCAAAATACCAATTTTGCAAGTTGAAAATTTATTTTTATTTATGTATTTTAAAAACAAAAAAAAACTTATGTTTTTATGTAAAGAAAGAGTGTGCTAAATTTCAAAACGATCGATGTAGTAGATTTTGAGCTACAGTGGGCACCGACTTTTAAAAAGCTAAGTGTGAGATGACCACGTTTAAAAGATTATGGAGGTTCTTTTGTCTGTAGTTTTAGAAAATGTATTAGTATACAGTGAACTAACCCGAACCCGTGCACCCTAAAAACTTTAGTTGATCGTGCATGGGGTACTTTACTTTTTTATGGGAATTTGGATAATAAATTTTGAAATCATTTCGAATAAAACACAATATCTTTTTTTCTCAAAATTAAATAAAAAAATGAGAATTAATTAAATAAAAAAGTCAAAATTTAGATTTTGGTGTCGTGTTTTCCACATAAGATTAACTCGTAAAAAAATTATCCATTGTGATATTCGAGCCAGTTTCCAACCACTTATCAGCCAAACGAAGCACTAATTTGTGAGCTATGCCTTTGGATCGGTCCTCACCAGTGGAAATAGCCATACAAATTAAGTAAATGTGGTAACTATTGTTGTTAGAAAGAAAATATTTAAAGTTATAGCATCTGTCAAATACAAAAATGGAAAAAAACCCTTTTATTGTACTTACGTTCAATCAGCGGTGCCTGCTGCATGCAAAATTCTTTCCGACTTCTTATATGCTTTGTTTTCAAAAGATCTCCAGGCGGATTCGGGTTTCTTTAGTGGAATCAGTGAGCCTTAAATGACACTTGACTCTAAAATCATATCAACGCCGGAACTAATTAGAATTTTTCAAACTGTTTTTTTTAAGATGATTAAATAAAATATTTTTCAAAAAATCGATGTTTAAACCCGAGTATGTATAAAACTTTTGTTTTTTAAATAAGACAAAAAATCCCTACATTTTGGTTTTTACTTCATCCCAACCATAAGTTTATCGGAGAATGTATAATTCTGTATATGGACAAAAGGATGTAATATTTTTATATGTGATGATTTAAAAGTATATAATAATAATGAAAGTTTGAACCAGCTTATTTGGAAAAATTCTTCAGCTGGTTCAAAAATTTTCGAAATCGCCGCTGTTGTCGCTTGTTGCACATTTAATAAAGGCATAGCAGCTTTATTGATGTTCCTATGAAAGAACATGGTCTTGAAATTGGGACCGCACAGCAATGAATATTCCCAAAATGAAGATAGAGATCGAAATCTTTTGGCAGGAAAAAGAGCGCAGGCTGTTACTAAAGAAATGAGAGTTCGACTGAGACATGAGTTAAGTTAAGAGATGCCACAGACCTCCAAAATGTTTCAGAGCCTCTCCTGTATGGACCTGGGAACGACTATTCCATGTAAGTTAACAAAAAATGTTCTACGATTTATGGGATTTTTCAAACAATTTTATCGCGTTTTTCTCAAAATCACTCTTTGAAGTCGGTAGTCAGATTTTCTACGAATCTTGTGAAACGATCATCTAATCAGTTTTGTACACATATTTTAGATATGACTACCTAGTGCCTGAACGAAGGATTTTCCATTTCGACGTTTACAACTCATTTTATAATCCTGTACATGTCAAAATGTAGTGCCAAAAATGATATCTTTTGCACAAAACTAAAAAAACTTTGGTTTTTTTATTTCAGATGAACATTGACAGAGTAACGATGACTAGCGCGAACATACTTGTTTTATCATTGCGTTTTCTTTTAAATAAAACCACTAAAAAATATTAGAAGACCCAAATTCACTGAGTTAAAAATGATGTAACAAAAAGTACATACAAAATCGTAGTCAGGTATCTAAAATTGATTTCCAAAAAATCTAGTTCTTTTCTAGATAAATTTGATTTATATTATTAAATAACAGAATTTCATGATTTGTAATTTTGAAATCCTGGAATTTTTAATTCAGAATTAAAATGAACCGAAATAAAAAGAGAAAATAATAAATAAGCACCAGAATAATGTCAAGCGGCACCGCAATACTGGTAAACAAGCCAAATGACTTTGTTTGACTATCAGAACAAATTTCACAGTTTGTCCGTTTTCTGGGTATTTACACTTTTCAGAATTTTTAGAATTTATAAAAAATATTCTTAAATTATAAAAAATGTAAAAAAATTTAAAATGATTAGATTATTGCCAGTTATCATTTTTCATTCTAAGAAATCATCTAAATTATTAATCAATCAAAAAATATATTATTTCTAATCTTCTTTACCCTACCTTTATTATATATTTATTCTTGTGGATGCTGTCAAAACATATCCATATAAATGATGTCTAAAGAAAAAATCTGTAAATGCAATTTATTTGATAAAAATGAATCTTTCCTGTTCTTTATTATCAATTAGTCACACATAGCACAAACTATACCCAAGACCAATTGTCTGGCAAACGCTTAGTTATTTGCATCAATCACTTGTTCCGGCATGGCAGCTATATAGACTAAATATTATACATATATCTGTGAGCACAGTACTTTTCCAAATGAGCTTCAAGCACATTTTCTATTTTCGCACGTGCTCGCACCCATGCCATTTTTTTTTATCTTGCTTGTATTTGCCAAAGAAACTTGCTCGCTATAAAGAAACAATTAACTTCGAAGTTAATTACCAGTAAATGTGTAATTTTCTAGTGAAGAGAAATTTAACTGTTCACATATATCAACTCAGTGAATTTATATATATATATAATATCATATATCTAGCTCGATGTGTACATAAGCTCGCAGTGCAGCCATTTAAATGTACTTGCGCTCTGTTAATAACATTATAATGTACAATGTATGTTGGTGCAATTGTACGTAACTCATATACATTCATTATAGATACTTATAAATATAGTATTAGAAAGATAATTGTTTGTGTACACACACACACTCGTAATGGCCTCGATAATTCCGTCTGCATGACCAAATCGAACGATTTTAATGAGTTTTAAGCACAGTCGCGTTTCTATACTGCACCGAAAAACGCATCGCATCAAATGCAGTTTAGCTATAACAAGCAGATTGTTCAATTAAATAAAGCATATTTCTCGAGAGAGTCTATTTGTTATTGAAACCAACCTACATAAATAAACACAATTAAACAATTTCTTTCAAGCTAAGTTAATATTTTATTTATAATTATCAACAGCGACGAAATCGAGTAAATTTTCCTTTATCTTGTATATTTTATGGTCATATGAAAGTATAATTTTAGCTGATTTATAAACTTATAGATGCTCTTTAATACAATCAGAGAGCAATACGCATTGCTATGTCATTTAATTGCGTTTAATCGCACACAAAAACTGACTCGACTGCAAATGAGTAACGCACACATTATTCTATTTATGTGATTGGATTTTTTCTTAGATGCACTCGTTTCCGTGTACAGAATATAAATTATTGTTTGGCTGTTTGTTAAAGCGGTCTAGCGATTTTATACTACAATTTAATTGTATTTATAGTCCCCGGGAGATCTTTGAACTCGAGTATACACACTCATATGCTCATTATTGTCTGTTGTTTATTATATATACACACACACAGGCACACACAAACGCATAAAATGCAACTGCGTTTGATGATATTTTTAGCATTGCTTGGGCGCACGCTCATCGCACAAACTCATTAAATGAGTGCTTTGCGCGCCTACCGCGATGCTATTATATAGAAGCGCATCACTATTTACATGGACATGGAAAATGAGCGTGCGCTTTGGGGAAAATCTATTTTCAGTAAAATTGTATTTTTCAATGGCTGAATGATGCGATGATCGACACCCGTTATCGAGTACATAAATTATATGTAAAGTAAATTGATTTGTTTATTTTATAAAAAGCTAACTTTATAAAACTTTAAGAATGCATTAAAAAATAAATTTAATACCCATCCTATTCGCCAACTCAGGCCGATGCTGGTGAATCGCCTGCTTCAATCGCAGCACAGATCCGTATTAATTGTTTGGCCCGATGGGTGCAGATCATGTATACTCATGCATTCAGCTAAATATTCCAGGCCTAACTTTTGGAACCCTCAACATAAACATCCTGAATGTGAACGATTTCAACTCTTATTTTTTTTTTCATTATTTTATCGACATCGGCTGTAATTAGTCGTCCGCTGGGCTTAGAATCGTGTGTATTGTTTTGGCCGCGTCGGAAACGTCCAAACCATTCGAATCGACAAACCAGTAGCATCTCATAATACAGTATTAATTTTCCTATGCGTATTGATCATCATCTCAAATCTTCTAAAATTACACTGAAGGTTATCGAATCGGTGGTAAAAAAACACTTGAAATGCGCATTTTTCTTTGATCTTAAGATCCAATAACAGAAAAAAACGTACTATATATCTGTATTACGGTCTGTCATAATATTTTTGGTCTGCTTGATTTGCACGTTTCATTGAATCTCGAGAGTGAACACGAAATACAATATTCTTATATATAAAGATTCAGTGATTTGAGTCTGATCTATTTTTTTAGTTAATAGTAATACGATACGTTTTTGAAATATATTTGGCGCTTAATATGATGAGTCATACACACCAGGCACCATATAACATAAAATAGAGGTCTTTACATATTTGTTGTGTGTATGATCGCTCCGTTCAATCGCTTGATTAAAAAGCTCTTAAGTATATATAGCCAGAACACAAGACATGGTCCATTGTATAGCGATGAACAATAATTATTCTCGCGGGTCTGTCTATATATATTCTATAATATAATATGCCTCTTATACAGCCATACACTCCCTGCGGCATTCCGCACACATTTCTGCGGAACGTGTGTGTGAAATTAAGCAGATTGTGTAACACACATAACACGAATACATACATAAAACATGCAACATTAAATCACACTTGATTAGTTTATGATTATACATACGCACAGATCCGAATTCCATTATATACATACATACACACCTTACTGGCCGTGTTGGACGGGGCGTAAGCGAGCGCACATTTACAGTTAAAGCTATTAATAACTCATTTAAAATGCATTATCTATCTTTACATATTATTATTATTATTACCTGGTAAAGCAATTTGTAAATATATAGGTATTCTGCGGCAAAACTTCTCACTATACTCCTCTGAGCAAAGTAGTTCCTGACTACTAATAATATTAATAATATACGAGTTTCGAGCCAGAGCCACAAGTCTATTATTATAATCTCCAACAAAACATAAACATCATTATTTTGTTGATTTTTTGTATTGTTGCTTTTTGCAACCGCGTTGCCAATAGATCAGAATATTCATTTACACTAGACAGATACGCATACACACTTACACAAATACATACGCCTTAGTATAGAATTGATCGATGGAATAATTTCTATGAAATCATAATAATAATACCGCACATACACACAAGAAATGCAGCATGCAAATCAGGTTGCACTACCTGCGCAGTTATGTACCGCAGTGTCACACATACAATGCAAGTGTAGGTGTGCGGAACCATTGCAGGTATATAAAATATATATACTCAGTGCATACTCATATTAGATTCTTCATAACCAATCGCATTCATTATAATACTTGGAAGTTCTTGTTGTTATTGTTGCGCTATTTGAATTGCGCAACAATGTACTTTTCAACCTTCTTATTCGGTACTGAAAACAATTCAATTCAAACATCATGCATCATGCATCAAGAACGAAGTGCATTTACTAGAAAACTTTCTGGTCTATGTTTTCGTTTCTTTTTCATATTTTAAGCCTATTTATTATGATTGATCACCGAATCGCAAATGCATTGATTATATTACCAGTAAATATACAAACATGGTTACAATACAGCAGGAAGTTTTAGGAATTCGCTCAATTGTCGAAAAAATATAGTTATAAATATATAGATGTGACACATATGGCTAGCACAATTGAATTAGCTGCTCTCGGACGCACAAAGTCAACGATGCGTGGTGGTTTCTCATTGTGTTTCATGTCCTGAGCTAATTTTTCATTATACAATCATCTTTTCTAAGGTTTTTTTGTTCAGTGAAATTGAATGTTGTTTTTTTGGTTATTGTTCACGTGCACTCAAATAATATATAGATCATATTTGGTCAGAATAACGAAACGTTTAGGTTTTTTTTGTGTTGCCAAAAATATTGTTTTCAGAATTTTTTTTTTATGGAATTATGCTTATAATTTTCAATTGAAACATTTTTTTTCATTGTGATTATTTTGTATGGCATTTTTTGAAAGTCTGCAGATTTATTATACAAATCAAAAAGAGGACAATATATAGGGGGGAAATTAGCGTTTTGAAACGAAGTTTTTTGTGGTTACTTTTTAAAAGAGGAGGTATCATATGTGCAGACAAATATGACAAAAGTAAGAAAAATAGTCGGCCAGACGTAACTTTGTGATTTGATGATTTGCGACATAATTGTAATTATAAATCACAAAAATAAAAAAATTGCATTTTTATAAAATTACTACTAAAAACTTATTATATAACATAATTAATTGAGTCTTTATTGACCATTTTGTTTAAATAAATTATTTCAGCTAACTCGACCTTCATGTTTGATTGGTCGTATAATGTTTGCAAATATTCACATAACAGTTTGTTCTATGTAGGTTGCTTTATAGTCATACGACTTTAAAAATACCTAATTATCATTGTCAGTCGTAGTATTTTGGAGGTAACAGATATTCAGAATACTTTGGAATACGGCAAAACATAAATATTTGCGGGCTATGGCCATGCCTTGCTGACGTATTCATAAAAGTGACCTTTCATGTTAATAAGCTATAACAATTAATAAGAACTTTGAAATAATTTGATAACAAATTAACTTAATGATCATATTGAATAGTTTATAAAAAAAAGTCGTCAAATGTTGGTTTTATTATACAGACTGAATTTAACATCATACAAATCTGCCTTATTTAGTGATATATTAACGAACTTCAAGTTCTTCATACTTAATTTTCCTCATAAAAAGTGATAAAAAATGAATATGATGCGGTATAATGTTACAAATTACTTTTTCTAGACTTTAGCTTTTTTGAATTTGTTTGAATTTTTGTAAAGTGAATTCTTGTCACTGTTTTAAGAATTCACTAACAAGGACTGAATTCATCTCAAGTGCATTTTCGTCACCAAATTATGTATTTCACGAAATAACTTGGTGACAAGAATTCACTTTTTTGGTGACGAAAATTCATATTTTTGACTTGAAATATTTTCCATACAAATCGGTGGTAATTTGACAGAAATTTACTTGACAAAAATTCAACACTACTTTTTGAGATAATAGCAAAATGAGGAAAAATGTATACACAAATGTTTTATTTGATATTTTTGTTATATACATTGGGTGTCAATTTAATTAAACCGCTTTACTAAAATATTTTTACAAAAGTTTTTTTTTTAAAAAATATTAGGTACTCATTTTGAAATTTTGAACTATTTTACATATTAATATTTTGAAAACGATAAAATTTTGATTACAAGTTAAATTATAATAATTATAAATTAAAATGAAAATGGCAATATTTTTTTTGAAGATAATGAAAGTATTAAAAAATGTATAAAATAACTTGGCAGAGCAATAAATCTGAATATATGTTTATAACTGTTTTTTAAAGTTTTTTAATTATCATCGGACAAATATATTGAAGAAGTTATGATAAAATATTGGTTGATATCACAACTCAAGACCAATTTTATGAACACCCTGTATATCAGTGGGTGTTGAAAATAGACCCCACGAAACTTTTTTTTTATAAAGAACACGTGTTAAAGTTATTTCCTCCTGTATGTAGGATTAAGTAAAAAAATAATATAATCTGAAAAAAATCTATTTTTTATAAAAAAATCAATAAAAACAGTTAAAGATGAAATAAAGGTTGCGTCCATGTTATTACATAAAAAAAAATTAAATCGTATCTTTTTAAACACCTTCTCAGGAGGACAACCTAAACCCTGGAACAAAAATCAAACAAATAAATTATCTGTATACTATTGCTAATTTTGTAAAAATAATGCACATTTGAAAAAAAATCTATGTTTGCAGAGAATTCTTAATAAAAAAGAAAACTTTAAATCAAAAAACATGTATGTATACTTCGTAGAAAATACATTTGTGAAGCTACTATAGCTACTACTATATTTCAAATCGATCCATGCAACGGTGTTCAAGTAATACGTCCCACTAGTTTAAAAAGGGATTTCGAGAAATAACCGACTCACAGTAAAACAGCACAAAAGGGATGAATCAGAGCGCGTGCTTATAGCGGTCTCCCAGACGCTGCGGAAAAATCTATAATTTAACTTAAGCAACAACTTCGTGTTGTTTTTATAATCCTAAAGTATTGTTGAAAACAAAAAACATTTTTTTACGGATTTTTTTATTATTTATCTTTATGAACTGAGCCTCCAAAAGTGAGAGAAGTAATATTGACAAATAATTATATCAAATTGACTATTTGAAATGATCATCCATATTTTTTATTTGTAACTTGAACAGAGAAGTTAAAAATCAATAAAGATATTTAAAACTCTATAAATGGAGTTTTTTTTAATAATTTTGACGTCGTTTAATGATAAAATGATTAAAAATATTATGATAGATTTTTAAAAAACACAACCGTGGTGTGTGGATAAAATTTACGCTGACCTTTAAACCTAATAGTTTTTACCTTGAAAAACAACAAAGATATCTCTGTCGGAGGTCTGTAATAAGTAACTCGTAAAATATAATATACTGTTATTCAATTTATCTTCGGTAGCATATTTTCTTAGATAAACTACCCACAAATCTTAATATAATTACAAGATCTTTGCAAAATTTGCATTTATAACTACACAACATATTTTTTTAAATGTTAGTTTCATTTATAGTTAGATAGTAGTTGTTAGGCATATTGCTCAGAAAATGGCAATATGAAATGTTTCGTATTTTTTATGTCCATCGTTCACTTGCAAAAGATTTAAAAATAACATAAAATTAGCATAAAATAATTGTTAGGCTGCGCAAGCG
This sequence comes from Bolitophila hybrida, assembly GCA_027564075.1. Lineage (NCBI taxonomy): Eukaryota > Metazoa > Arthropoda > Insecta > Diptera > Mycetophilidae > Bolitophila > Bolitophila hybrida. The sequence goes on from JANSTU010029177.1 coordinate 12,239, forward strand.
GTGCAACAGAAGGGCAGTCCGCAACAACAACAACATCAAACCAAACAATAT
>JANSTU010029188.1:0-26468 GCA_027564075.1 Bolitophila hybrida
ATTATAAATAAAATAATTATAGAAAATTAGTACAAATAAAATATTACAACTATAAACATCTCCTGAATTTCAATAGGAACTACCTAGGTTACTGCTTTATATCCTAGTGGTCGTGAGTTCATACCCAGGCTCACACATGAAATGTAATTGTAATTGTGTCTGGGTATTTGCATGGACTCGACATGATCTATAGGAAGGATGTTGATATTGTAGAGGAGTGCCTAGTTTCATCGTAATTGCATTACAAATACCTATTAAAACCCGAACTTGAAAATATATCATAAACCATCAAGTTTATATTCTTTTTTTTATCTGATATGTGAATATTAATCCGGTAAATAAAACATATTGTGAGTTGACAATAAACGTCTTATGGAATTGAAAAATTAACATTTTACTTTGTAGAAACAGTTTTTTCGGAACTTAAAAAAACCGATTTGCAACCATTTTCCTGTGTAAACTTTTTAATTTCGTTTAGAGTTAAATTAAAATGAACTGTTTAAATACTATATTTTTTTAATATAAATTAGAGTATAAATCCTTAAAGAGAATGTATTCCCTTGTGGCACATAGGGCCAGTTGCAACACAACACATTCCCGATGGTTAGGAGTTAATTTGCACTGACGCAACTTTTCAGAGCAAATGCGCATATTTTTGAGATATCTCTATGCACCGAGATCTATCTTGCTATTTTATTCGGAATCGTGAATCATCAACGCCATCATACATACACCTATTGTTCTATACAGGGTACGTGTGTATATGTTAACTGATTACATTAATGTTCCGTTATTCCAAATCAATAACCTATTTCAGAAATAGTCTATTAATAGCAAGAGGAACCTACTGATTTAAAGTGCTACATTCGAAAAACAGTTCGGTCTGCCGACCGGGATTGAACCGGCGACCTCCCAAAAGCCAGGCCAACGCGTTAACCGACGATATACCATGGCAAAAACTAGTCACTTACCTAGGCATAGTCTTAGATGAAAACATAACTTTTAAAAAACATGTCGACCAAGTCTGCGAGAGGATTAGGAAAGCTGAAAGAGCACTATACACACTAACATAACACTAAAATTCTAAACTTTCCATGACCAACAAAGTGCTGCTCTTAAAAACAATTGTAAGACCTGTTTACGGCTGTCCTATCTGGCGTGGTTGGCCGTTTGCAAATCACAAGCGCATACAAATCACACGAAACCGCGTACTTAAACGCATATTAGGAGTCCCTCGCTGGTACAGAACGACTTCCATAAATGCCAGTACAAGCACAATTCCTCTACGACAATACATCGACGAAACCATAATTTACAGATTCGAGCACAGAACAGCCAACTCTGACTATATTGATTCGTCCCTGATTCGTCAGCTTAAGGTGATTTTATACCACTAAGGTGATTTTATACCACTCTAAACATCTAAATTATAAACACACCCATTCCAAAATTGCTGCACGGCCAAAACTTTTGGCCTAGTTTTGTTTGTATGAAGTAACGTTATATTTGAAAAAAAAGGTATAAGAGTTCAACATTGAGGTCAGACATAAGGGCCAAGTCATATCCGCCAGATCCATTATGTCATAATCATATTGACCGCTAATGTTCTACCGGTACAATTAAAATAACTACTATCATATTAATAAATAAAAGAAAATTAAAAAATGACCAAAATAAAAACCAAGTCTTAATAAAGATAATTTATTTTTATTACGAGTATATAGTATATATATTAGAGTTTAATGTTTATTTTTATTTGTTGAATTTTGCTGAAGATAACTTTTCTTTAAGTTGGCACAAACTATAATTGTCTAAAAGAAAGTATAATTTTCCGCCATATATTTTTAAAGATCAAATTAAAAAAAAACTATTATGATGAGAAAGGGTTAAAAATTTCAATACATTACATACATTACAAATGCTAAAAGTTTCAGTTTACCTTCAATACATGTTAATCACCATTTTGTTTGTAGATAATATTATATGCATGTGAATGCAGCATAGATATTTAAAAAAAATATTAAGAAAACATCCACGTTTTGTCCCTGAAATTACGGAGTCGGTCGTATTTGTGAAGATGAACTACCAACCCAGTGCAGGAATTAAGTGCTGTTTGAAATATATTTAAATCATAATGATGAAATGTGGTTTTAACTATGTTAAGTTGTGTTTTCAAAAGCAAATATTCGAAGACTACGCAGCACGAAAAGAATGCTTTTGCCATTTCAGCTTATTATTAATAATCAGACCGAGATTTTTAACAATGTTAGAATACTGAAAACATTGAGCAATTTATGTATGATAAAATATTCATTGATTTAATACTTAATGATCATTTCTAAGGATTTAGATAAAGATGGAAGGATGCTTATTGTTCTAAAATCTTTCAGTTCACAAGAAAGTACATTTTAATGAGCAGGTATAATACGAGACTTTTTTCAAATATTTAGAGGAGGTAGAAGATGTTTAAAATGTAAAATGGACCATTAACGGGAAATTGTAATATACACAATAGGTAGGCTATCCAGACCAACGGAATTAGATTTATTAGATTTAGAAGCAGATCGCTTGAACAAATATTGCGAAAAGAAAATGTAGAAGAATTAATTCTGGTAGATATATGATTAGGAACAGACGGAATAAACGAGATCAGAAAATCATTGAAACTACTATTACTAAATGGAGGAGATTGCATATTTAAATCCATACCATCAATTTTAGATTTTCAGTAATGTACGGTTTATTGACATCTATTTTATGCGAGAAATATTGGATTTTAGCACAAATAACTATTCTAACTGCATTGCTTCAAAGACGATTGAATTCTGCATAAAAAAATTAAAGAACTTCATATTTCATAATATACGGTCTATTTCTAGCACCATTTTTAACCAACTAGTTACAATGTGTTTTATAAAAAAACATGATGACGAACACCAAAGCCTCTATTGAAAATAGCTCTTCAACCAATACAAAAATGACAACAATCATGGAACTTAAAAATATGATTTTAAATTGGATTTATTATGTTATTAAAGAGGCCTTTAAGGGCCAAATTAAAAAAAAAATAGACTTTTAGAGCCTTAATGTGGAAAAAGAGAAGAAGTTTCTCTATCAACGACGATGACTGAACAAAGATCCTTTAAATTATGTAGTGTTCTGTAAAGTTTATAGAGTAAGTCAGGGCAAATTAGACTACTACATAATTCAAAGAATCCTATTTCAGGCATACGATAAACACTTCGGTCATCATACTAAAAACAATACCAATTACAATTTTTTATTTTTGCCGATTGCTACAACATTATTAATAAAAAAATAAAAAAAAAATCCATTCAATTAAAAATGGATGTTTAAATGTCCAATAATAAACAAAATGTCAAAAAAGACTTAACTAGCTGGATTTTATCAACTCAGTTCTTTCATAGAATAGATGATTAATTTACCTAATTAGTGGTTACATATAACTGTATATTATTATATTGTTTGTCATTCTATCAAATACAATGTCAATAGTATTTAGTATTGATAAGAAATATATTATTAATTATACGAATCCATTGATAATTATGACATTCATTTATAAACGAACTCAATTCACCGCCACAATTACTATAAGTTACGTTCTATTACAATTTTCTGTAGTTATTTACACATAAATATGAATTAAGCAAGAACCAATACTATGTATTTAATATACATATGTATGTATACTAATTGTTTGCAAAACACCGTCAAACTGCTTAGTCAACTGAGACCGAGAGCGACTTTAAAACAGCATTCAGCAGATAACAGCCAAAGCGAATGAGTCATCAGTTCTCTTGAAAACAACGCCAGTACTGACTATACTGATACACATGATTTTAAGTAAACTATATTAAATGATTAACAACATGCCAGCTAACAGCGTCCAATGAACTCCATAGATTCAAATAAATTAACAAACATGTAGTTTTCACCAGATTACCGACAAAAATCTACCTTTTACAAACATTATTAAATAATAAGTTGCACAACTAAATGTTTATATATTTTAATCCAGTTATACATATCAAAAGTGAAAACATCACAATTGTTGACTAGAGGATGACACAATTGCGATGAATTTCACAATATCAAAGACATAAAAATTGCATAATCGCAACAAGAGTTTGAAATATCCAAATATTATTACTTCTAGCTTATTTAACTTTCATTTCGTTTCTGATTTTGTATCAAAGTTAATAAATGAATATAAATGTTGTTTTACTCTTCTCCGGTTACAATTATTTACTTCACAGTCTACACACATGCATTTTATCAAATGGAATATAAGAAAACTGCATTATACACAATAAAATACACACATACTTGTATAGTTTATATTTATAATTGTAATATTTGTAATACATACATACAATAAATTCGTATCCAAACAAACTTGTTGCGTTTACTGATTTGCTCTTTGTTATCGCTCACTCACACTATCAACAAAAGGTGTGTTTTGGTCGCACTTATGCATTATTTGTATATTTTCCGTCATTCATGTATTGAACATCACATGCAAACAAATATCGGTTTAAATTGTAAAACACTGATTCAAGAGTACATTTTGGTGAAATTATTGTATTTATATCAAAAAGACACTTTATGAATCACTTTTTCACTTTAGTTAGGTACAGTTCAACTTTAACACGACAGATCTACACAGGAGAGAGAGGACAGCTAAACAGCGCACGCGACAGAACGACATTCGGCACTAAATAAAATATAAAATACATTCTACACATTCTGCAGTGTTGTCATTGTCAGTAGAGCTTTGATAGATACTGGCGAAACTATTTGATCGAAAACGTAACTCATCGAAAAGTTGCGTTTACACAATCACATAAAATAGTTTAAAATAAAGTTACAGATACATTTGTTTAACAATTGTTACAGTTTTTATTGCTCCATTTTGCTGTCTTCTTAATTAATCTAGTTTTGTTGTTAACTGCGACCACAGAAATATACAGAATGGCAGATGTCAGAAAAAAGTGTCCGAAATTTGGCATCTATTTTCTGTCAATATTATTTTCGGATCAACTTTATCATATGACAAGTATAATAAAAGACAAAAATTCGGCTATTGTTTTTCATCATTTTTTTATAAAAAAAGTTATTGAATTTGTTTTTTTAATAATATATATAAATTAACAAAATTATTAGGTATTTCTACTACTTTAGTGACAATAATTGACTACATTGCGAAATTCGATTAACTGCACGAAATGTAGGCAATGTAGTTAATGATTTCCTACATTTTTTCTCATTCCTGGTGATAAAACAATACAATGTAAATATTATACAATTATGAATATACTTATACTTAATATCTAAGCTTTTTCAACACATAAACTTCAAAATCAAATGAAATATGCTCGAATAAAATTTAGTTTCTATGGAGAACTCTCACTGCGCTTGTCACATTTGTTTGAATTTGTTGGAATTTTTTTGTTGTGTTTATATATAAAAATGTAGAGCACCGAAGTGAGGATCACTCAATATATGCTATCGCCCTTCTGTGTATATCTGTGGTCGAAATTAACAGTATCGGTGTAATCGTAGCATAACTCCGAAGGTTAGAGGATGTTCCATATGTTATGTAGTTCGTTGATTGCTTCTGTCAAAACATCAAAAGTTAAAAAGCAAATTATACTGTCGAACTGACACTGACGTAGTCGCACGTGCTTTGAAGCATTGTAAACAGTTTTTGTTATTTGTTTTTAAAATATTAGTAATATATTATAAACAATAATGTCAGACAAGTAAGTTACTATTAAAATATACCATTATCGAAAACACGAAAATCTATGTAATTTAATTAATGCCGATTATTAATCAGTACATAACCTAAAATAATACTAACGCAATTGTCTATTTATTTTAGATATGCAGTACCAAATAAACTACCAGCCAAACAAGTTTCGGTGCTGGCCCATCGAAAACGTCGTCTGACCGAAGAAAAATCACACAAGACCGTCAAAAATCTAAATCGTAACTTTAAGCTACGTTCCAAGCAGCGCGATTTTATCAAAGCCGAATTCTTCGTTAATCAGTTCCGCAAAGCAGAGCGTGATGCACGTCGTATGCGTCGTACAATTTTATCAAAGACACTTTTCAAAGCTCCCGAAGGTGCTCACCCTTTGCTGGTCGTGTACCGACACAGAGCACATAATATTGCCTCCGATATAACCAATAAAATTTTGGAAAGTTTAAATTTGGGACATCTTCACAATGCTGTGTTCCTAAAGAACGACAAAGAGTCGTCTGCTTTGCTTAAATTGGTCGAACCCTATGTTACCTGGGGCTATCCGAGCATCAACACTGTCCGAGACCTCATATTCAAGCACGGATTCTTAAACATTAACAATAAGAAAGTATTGATCGATTCAAATAAATTGATTGAAGACAATCTGGGCGAACATGGAATCATCTGTATTGAAGATATTGTTCATGAGATTTTCACTGTTTCCGAGAATTTCAAACGTATCAAGGAATATTTGCTACCATTCCACGTATGTCATTTATTACTAATTGTGATTTTAAAATATTTGTTTATTAATTTATTTATATTCTACTCTTTTGCAGCTGAAGGCACCAAAGGGCGGTTGGCAAAAGAAGACCGGTGTTAGCTTCATCAAGGGCGGCGAATACGGCAACAGGAAAGACGTTATAGATCAGCTTATCGAGAAGTGTGTATAATACTTGAATTTTGCTAATGTAAATTTACTTGCCAATCCGTGCCATTTCATACCTGACGTACGAAATATTTAATATGTTCCTGGATCATTGCTACTATCCATCGAGCTGTAAACACGCCAAGGTTGTAATACAATACCCAAACCTCGTAAACCACGCTCTGACCCAACCAGTCTTTATACATGATCAGTATTTCAAATTCATCATCAATCATATCTAATCAGACGAACGGGCACCAAACCTATTAAAGTTTTCAGCTCGGCTTTACGCTTGAGTAAGCTGCACCTCTAAACAGCGCTGTATGTTCAAAAATAAAATATAGTTTTGTGTTCATTTAAGGGAAAATTATTGAGGGACTGATAAAAACCCTTTTGGCAGGCGATACAAAATAATAAATATGACAATTAAAAATTATGGTGTAGAGATATTGTGGATTAGTTGGTGGGCTGAATTTATTCTCCTTGGGTCCGAACTCAGAGGCATGTATTTAGAACTCGTGCAGAAAATATGCTTGTAAAAGGCTAATGAATTCCAATAAAATTATATATTAACTGCGTCACGGTGCATTTTTTAAGTTCGTTTTAATTTTAATTGATTTAGCTAAAATATGGTTTATATATGCCGCATACCCCCAAAATATATCATGGGACTTGTAATCTGCCTTTATTCTTTGGATTAGTTTTTCGGGCAAGAGTATGATTACTTTGGCCAGACGATTGTTTCGATGTCGATACACAACAGATAACTAACCACAATTCGTCTATTTCATGTCATTACAGTTGTGGGCTATAATTCGCAATACTATAATCCCTCTATAATCAACATATGTATTTTTTAAATAAAAATTCATTAAAAAAATCCCATAGTATGATTTTGATACTAATAATTATTTGTAGCTATGGTAACACTATAACTACTTTGAAATAAATGTTATTAAAATTAAGTACACATCAGACAACACACGTCAGACTCGAAGGTAATCTTCAGTTTGAACATTTTCATCGTAATTTATCCTGAAATGAAGTTAAAATATTGTTTGTTATTTTTTTTATAAATAAATTATAAGTATATTTCAAAATCGTGCTTTATTATGTATTCATGGATATAATATATTACAACTTTGCAGTTTACACCGCGACATAGTCGAAAACACATACTATTTATCGTTTTGGAGTTTGAGTTTTTTTAACCAACAAAAACAACTTATACTAATCTGAGTATCCAATGCTTTTGTATACCATACTAGAGTCTTTTATAGATTCAGCTTACCTAAATAGTACACCAATAAATTCAATTGAATATACTAATCTTAGATGTTTCTGCATCTCGAATGCGTAAATGAAACAGATTTAAAACTGCGATTTAAGAATCGATGCTTGGATTTTTTATAGAACTTTGTTCGCAGATGTTCAAGCGAATCAGTTTTTGGAATGAAATTTCATTCGTGGATCCTGAAGTGGATACAATGATTGATAATCCAAAAAGTTCAAATACACAACAGTTGGACACAGAATTGAGGGAAATACAAAATTAAAATTTCAAGTTATTCGCAGTAAAAGATCAGGGTAGCGATTCTGATATTAACATTTACCAAATTTGTCAGCTAATGTGGAGAAGAATTAAGTAGTATATAGCATACCAAAGAATATTTAAGGATAATGCAATACAATGTCAACATGTTATTTTGAGATGTACATCTCATTGGTTCCTTGAATCCCTTGTGGGAAATAGGGCCAGTGTGCGATGCCGCACACCGGATTCCTTGACCATTACGGGTTCACACGAGTGGTCAGGTCATGCTAATGTGTTGTTTGTGCTGTGCTATTCCTATTGGAGCTACTGTGCTTTAACACTCACAACACATCCCCGATGGTTAGGAATATTAATTTGCCCTGACGCGACTCTAACATTTGCAGGGCAAATGCGCATATTTTTGAGATATCTATATGCACCGAGATCTATCTTGCTATTTATATTCGGAATCGTGAATCATCAACGCCATCATACACCTATTGTTCTATACAAGGTGCGTGTGTATATGTTAATTAAAGGCATTAATGTTCCGTTATTCCAAATCAATAACCTATTTTAGAAATAGGCTATTAATAGCATGAGGAACCTACTGATTTAAAGTGGCCGGACGGGATTGAACCGGCGACCTCCCATAAGCCAAGTCAACACGTTAACGCTATGGTATAATATATAATATTGAGTATGTGTAAAAAACGTTTCAAGAAGTATGTGTGTATATGGAAAAGGACTGAAACCATACAAATTCACTTAAATTAAGTTATAGGACGTTTAAAACCAAAACAGATAAAAGCAGACAATTATTGCATAACATTGTAGACAAACTCAGGTCGTGTTCCAGTAAATCGTCGAGAACTAATTGATGCAAGCACGGAGACATTTTCGTTTGAAGGGCCAAATGATTTCCATCTGTGCTGAAGAAATGTTGGACCCGCAGGAAAGCCGTAAGTTATGATAGATCTCAGCAGTTGTTTTATAGCATATACTTTTGATCTTTAAACTTAATTTTGTCGTTGATCGAAGCACATTCTCCAGACTGTGAAATGTATTTGTTTTCTTTATTGCCATGTTTACGTGGCAAAAGTGGATTTCGAATGAAAAAGAATACCAAGGTACTTCATGGATGCACTTAAATAAATTTGTTGCCTGTTAACATTTATTTTAACGTTTTTGTGGTACCTATTAACTGCTGCTATACTTGAGTGGGGTTATTCGAATTTTCCATTTTGTTTGAAACCTTGTCACTTGACTGATGTAATCGTTTATGAAATCTTGTCCCCGCTGCAGAAAAGATGAGGAGGCGTAGACAAGAACATAATCAGCGTATTGTATTGTTTTTACTGGATCTATAGGTGAATCTGAGGTGTATATGATATACATAATCGCTGAGAGAACAGCTCCTTGAGGTAATACTTCAGCAACTGTAAATGAGCTCGTTCATTTTCCTTATAGTGTAACAACAAATTCTTGTTCGGACAGAAAATTATAGACTGTTCTGCCGATGTATGAGGAAAAGTTAAGATTGATTCGCATTCTGTAGATAAGACCTATATATAAGTAAGGTAATAACGCGATTGGTCGGTAGCGGTCTATTTCATCTGGAGGTTTACCTTTTTTACTAATCGGAATTACTATTGCAGTTTTCCATGTTGTTGGGAAGTAGGTTATATTGAACATATTATTAAATACCGTTGCAAGAAAACGTATACTGTTTACCGATAGTTTTCTGAAGACAATGTTTGATAGATCATCAATTCCACACGATGACTTGTTCGGCCTTGATTTGATGATTGGTTGATGATATGTGTGTATACGAACTTTGGCCGTTCTCTATCTACTAAATTTTTGACACTCTTTCTACGTGGCAAGAGAAGATAGTATCACCAAGTTCCTTGTTTCTCATGTGGATTTGTTCGAAGTGTTATCCCTGCATATTAGCTTTTTCGATTGTGCTCTTTTGTTAGTGTTGTATTATTTATGAGAGCGGGAACAGAATTAAACGAGCTGTTTCCAGAAAACTTTAAAATGTTTTTGAAGGTGTGATGGTTATCTAATTTGACACTTCTTAGCTTTGTTTCCCAATGTTGCTGTAGAAAAATGACTATTCTTTTATGAATGATTTTCTGTAGACATTTTACTTGTGCTTTGACAAGCAACTATCCGTGATTTCGCAAACGACGTCTTAACGTTTGCTTATTACGGATTAGTATAAGAATGTCGTTTGGCATATGATCTCTAACGGTTGATTTGGGGATAAAGTCATCAGAGGCATTTTTCATAATGTCAGTAAAACAGCGTGGTCAATTTCAGTTTTCGAAATTACACAATCCTCATAAAGATTTACTTCTTTTATTTTGGTGTCTTCATACATATTAAAATATTTCCAGTTTGAAGATGTGAAGTTTTTAATATGAATGGGTTAGGTTTTGCTATGCTTTCATTTATAGTTATTTTCATCTGAACTTCACAGTGATCGGATTCATAATCAAGTGTTTTTAGCTTCTGTTGAAGATGCGAATCACATCAAGATCATTGGATACAAACAATAAATGCAGGTACCAGCTATAACTCATTTTATGATATGATATAGTGAATGTTTTAGTCTGATGTTTAATGGCAATGATCGATCCAAAAACCATTGAGCAAGTTTTGTTCCGTCTTGATTGGTGATAACATTATACCATATTTGATGAAGAGCGTTAAAGTCACCCCCATAACTACTGAATGTGTTTCAAATTTTGAAAATATTTTGTCCAGCTAATTTGGGACTAGATGGATACAAATGTAATTGTTTTTCTTTCTGTCGATACCGTTATTATTGTGCACTCAAGGGATTTTAGTTGCAGAATACTAGGTTCAAATGTTTTGTAATCCATTCGAATCCTAGCTTGTGTTTTTCATTTCGCCCTATTTCACTTAATATACCTATATGCGGTTTGTGGAGAAAAGACGGATGGTTTATGCGTCTAATTTTACTCACAATGGAATTAACGTTGAGTTGAACTATTTTTGTTCGTAACCATAGCCATAGCAGAGTGGGTTACCGCGTTGGCCGTTGGCCTATTTCTGAAATAGGTTGATATATTGATTTGGAATAACGGAACATTAATGTGATCAATTAACATATACACACGAACCCTGTTAAGAATAATAAGTGTATGATGGCGTTGGTGATTCACGATTCTGAATAAAGAGATAAAGATATCTCAAAAATATGCGCATTTGCCCTGCAAAGTTGTTAGAGTCGCGTTAGGGCAAATTAAGACTCCTAACCATCGAGGATGTGTTGTGAGTGTTAGAGTACAGTAGCTCCAATAGGAGTAGTACAGCACAAACAACACATAAGCATGACCTGACCACTCGTGTTAACCCGTAATAGACAATGAATTCCCTATGTCCCACAACGGATTACAGGATCCAATGAGATTTAAAAGTGCTAAAGGTTTTTATTAAGGAGCATGTCTTGATTAAAATATAAAAGTTTATCCCAAACTTTGCATTGCATTCACGATCAATAAAATCGAGATAGTTGTCTTCTTTGTCAATATTGCTTGAGTTTTTGGACTGGAAACTTTACCTGACTTTATATAGCTTGAGAATATGATACATTTTCTCTTCTTGTATCTGCATATGATCTTTGACAAAAATCTTGTGTAACTTCCTAATTTATTATTAGCATATTTTCCTGGATGGAGATCTAATAAGCACTTCATACATTTATATTTCAATGAACATCTCTTCGCAAAGTGACCAAAACGTGGACAATTCTTGCACTGGGGAACATCTTTTTGTTTTTTTCGTTTAAATGAAATATTTTGGTTCAGTAAGTATTTTATTCGGCACAAAGAATTGAAAGAGGTTTAGTTCTTTTTCATGTTTTACAGTCTCGAATTTGGAAACATTATGTATTTTCACATTTAATCTTAAGTTTTCAATAGCGTTCAAATAATATTCATCATTGTCATAGGTAAAGTTCACACCTCTTAAAATTATATTTGTTTTGCGTTCTTCTTGACGAGAGAATGAACTGGCGTGATCTTTAGATTTTTTTTGTGCTTATATGAATACAATTATTGTTGACGTTTTTAAATGTAAAATCATTGTGTCCTATATGTTTTGTCAAAAGAGAGACGCATTCTTTGTGAGACAAATTGTATGCAATTATTGGTGGTGGTTTCTTGTCTTTCAGTTTAGTTTCAGATTGTTTCAGTATGTCTCTTCTGACTAGGTTTCGTATTTGGAGATTTTATTGCTACAGCTAGATCATTAGAAATGTTAGCATTTACATCGTTAATTTCTGGTTCTGTCTCACTAAAATTTTCATGAGAATCCATAAAGCTTTCGCCGAAATCTAGAACGCCATATGGATTATTTGTATGTACGGATGATGTTGATGGAACTTGCGCGGAATTCTTTAATGATTTCTTTTTTGGAACTATAAACTGGTTTTCACTTACATGTAATTGTTTCTCTAAAGATATGTTTTGTTGACGATATTCCTCTACTTGACAGCGTAGTAAATCAATTTGTTTTAACAATTCATCTTGTTCATAATGGGGACGTTTTTTCGATTCTTTACGAAGTACTTCTGGAGTCAATTATGCATAATGAATCGGTCATTTATTAGAGCATAAAGCTATACTGAATTTATTGTTTTCGTGCATATTAAGTTCGGTTCATTTTTGCAAATAGGTTTAGTTTTCAAATATCACACACTTTTTTATAATATTATTCGCGTTTCAATGCACTGTTTACAGTTCGCACTTTCCACGAGAGTAGTAATATAACTGTTTATTTACTGTATCTTTATGAACGCACGCACAGGTAATCTCACCGAAAATTGTATTCGTTTATACTAAAATGGCATATCTGATGGAATGATGGGTATTTGTGGAATTAAAACTATTTCTCCTTTATATTTGCCTGTTAAATTGGTTGCTTCTATGAAGTTGTTAATTAATTTTCTCACTACAAATCTTGTGCTATTACACAACCGTGGTGGATTTAAATTGCATAACAGAATTATTGGAACACCAACTTTTAATTGCAGAATATGTGGTGGAGGCAAATCAAATGAATTTGAAAATTCGATTGGCTAATTTACAACTTCATCGGGATCCAAAACGGAATCATTTGATTTGTTTGTAACTGTGTGGCCACTTAACTTGTTTTAAAAGTGCATATTTATTTCATTCACATCTTTATTTTTGGCTACCAATATTACGCAATCGTACAACCGCTGATAATTTATATACATATGTTTGGACAATATTTGGATACACATTTAATAAAAGATTTTCTTTTAAGGCATTAAATACACAAATATTTCTTTTCAGTGTTATTAATCCTGTTTCATGTTTGATTGCAATTTTGCCATTTCTTGAAAGTTTTCATCAGTTATTATATTTTGTCAGCGCTGAATAAAGTCATTTGGAAGAAAATATAATTATAATATGTTATTATGTTATTATTAGTATTTACATGTATAAATTTTCGAATATTCACAAGAAAAGTTTTGATCGCGCAGGCGTTCTTGACGGTTCCTGATACTAATGATAATGATAGTTCTGGTGTCTGATTAAGTTCTGGCAATACAAACCTGATACTTCGTTTTTGAATAGAAAAGTAGGTATGATTTTTATCTTTTTAAAAAGGATTAACAAAATAAGGATGAATTTCACCTTTTTCAGGTATTGATTACAGTACTACTAAAGGAGACATTTTATGTACATTAATAGGAAATGATTTTCTGGGTTTAAAGGATGAAAATCATCACACTATGTAAGTAAAATTATTCTTCTTGAATTAATCCTTTTACAGAAATGAATTTCGAATCTATAGGTATATTACATTAATCTGTAAGTCAGAAAGACGTCGGTTTAAGACAAATTATTGTTATAAAAAGATATCAAATTCTTCTCTGAAAAAAGATGAAATCAAGAAGAAAAATATTAAGTACTTAAAATTGCACCTTTTAGTAGTACTGAAATCAATACCTTAAAAAGGTGAAATTCATACTTAATTTGTTCACCCTTTTAAAAAGATTAAAAACCCTAATTTTTTGTTTATTGCTAGTACTTATGTTGAATTTCCACTTGAATTTTCTCGTGAATTTTCCCGTGAATGTTGTTCAATCCGTTGTGTACGTTCCTCTAATGTTTCTCGTGAACACACAGCACGTACTCAAATTGATTTTCGTGTTTGGCGACCAATATTTGAGCGTCGTCGTGGCGGCATGCGTAAATCTTTATTGTATATATATACAGAGATTAATTTGATATCAGGGTGCGCCATCTGGAAGGATGATTTGTATTTGTTTCCTTATAAAATGCAATCGATCACAATGATTAAATTAAAATTTTCCGTCATTTTTGAAATTTAAGTGTACACTGTATAGTCAGATTAAAAAAAAAACGGTATAAAAATTATTTTTTAAAGGTTATGCAATTGAAATGTCAAAAATGTGCCATAAGACTTGCTATATGTTATAAAAGAGAATCGAAGTAAATTTTTGATCTTAATAGTTGTCAATATAATTCTGACTCGTTTTATTTTTCTGCAGAAATATCGCTATTTGCGTGCAGCAAAATGTAAATTCAGCTTTATATTTTTGAAATGGAAATAATATTTTTCATAGGCGGCGTATCTTTTTTTTTGCATTTAAAATTTTATTTATTTTTATTCTATTTTTGAATTATTAAATATAAAAAGCTAGTGTTGGTTTAATAAAACTTTTTATTGAAAAAATATGAATTTAATTATGGGAACTTAAAAGAATGTTATTATAACACCAGCAACAGTGTCAGATTTGTTTTTGAAACAAAATACGAGCACATATACATTTACACAAACCACATACACAATCAAATGTTATGTCAACAACTTGGCACACTGTTTATAATGGATATCTGTCACTAGGCCCTATCTGTGTATTTATCCAAGTAATTGTTACACACGCAGTGGCAGATGGCAGACGAAGACAAATTTGTGTTTAAACAGTTTGAAGGTCGGGAATTCGACAATTGGTTCTTCAGACTGATGATAAATGATGTTGAAAGATGCTGCACTGGAAGTACAAAAGGATGATATGAAGGACAAGGAAATCAAATTTGAAACCTGAAAGACAAGAAAACGGCATTTGTGATGATCCAGTCGTTAAGAATAACGTTCGAAAGAACAAGTGTAACATCGGAAATTGGTATCAGGAAGCGAATGCTAACAATGAAATGTGCAGTTTCAGAGAACCTAACCACACATTTTCTTGCATTCGACAAATTAATACGTGAATTGAAAGTGCTGAAACAATGATAGCATGCTAATAGTATCGCTTATGATAACTTTTCCAAAACGCTACAATGTGGCACAGAAAGCCAGGACATCAGAAGAGCGAATGTCCGAGATTAAATCAATGAAGCAGCAACAATGGCGAATCTAACGGCAACAACAACGGCAGCGGTAGCAGTCCCGTGCGGAGACAACAGTCAGTTCAGACTGGCGAATGATGAAGCATTATTTAGCGAATTGATCCCGTTATTATTAGACTTATCAGGGTTGCGAAGAATGGTACTTCGATTAAGGCAACAAAATCTAGAACAATCCTTGGAGTTCTTGTGGTTAATGGTGTCGAGCGGCAATGCACGATTTCAAAAGTGTTATTCGTTGAGAATTTAAAATGTAAGTTGCTTTCGGTGAGCCGGTTAGAAAGAACGGATATTCGAGTCATTTTTGATGGTTGTACCGTTCGATTAAAAAAGGACAACACTGATTTAATCATTCGTAGACGAAGCGGAAAGTTGTACGAGATCGAGATGAAGCGTAGTGTGATAAATGAGATGGTAGCGATATCGTCGATCAATAACGACCAAAGTCGAATGGATCCAAATCTTCGCAGCTGAACATAAAACAAAGTTCATGCTTGTGGAATCGTCGATTGGCGTATTTGAATTGCGCTGTGTTAAACACTTGTCGTCGTTGGTCGATGGAATTGGCGTTCTGATCAACGATTCTGATGCATTTTGTGATCCGTGTATCTTTGGAAAGCAGTCTAGGAAACCGTTAAGTTCTTTAAGAGGAGTTCGATCGAATCGTGTGCTTGAATTTGTGCACACGGATGTGGTTGGTCTCGTAACACCCGTTACATTGAATGAGCGTCGGTATGTTTTAAGATTCATTTTACAGTAAGCAAGTCTGATCTTCTTGAAATGTTCAAGCGATTTGATGATTTGGTATGCAAGCTGAACAAATATGGGTTAAAGCAATCATCGCGCGTGTGGAATGAGCGTTTTCACATATTCATGCTTGGTAACGGATTCGTGCGATCAGAATATGATCTTTGCCAATATTCTAGAGTCAATGGGCAAACAATCATTGTCGTCTACCGAAGCTGTTATTTTGTTATTTTGTATCGAGAACGAAGATAGAACGAAGCATATCGACGTGAAATACAAATTTCTTCATGACTGTATCGAGAAGGGAATTATTGAGGTCAAATACATTTCAACGAAGGAGCAACTGGCCGACATCATGACTAAAGGATTGTCGGATGCAACATTTGAATATTTACGCGACGGGCTTGATTTGATAAGATTAAAATAAATCAGTTTAATTTTTGAATTTATAAATTAATTTAATCTATAATAATAATAATTAATTCTGGTCTTATACAAAGTTATTAAACGATATAATAAAAAATATGTTTAGCTATGTACAAAGAAAGGAGTTATAGTAAAAAGAAACAAAGAAATAAAAGGAGAAAAAAGTATACAATATTATTGAATTAAAAAGAAAAGAAAAGAAAGAATTATCGGAACATCATCATCATCATCATTACATCTCATTATCATTAGACAAATTAGAATAAAATTAAATAAATAATGGATTTGTCAAACAAGTCCTAGTACGGAGTAATAACGCATATACATATATAGGCATTTATATGTGAGTCACAATAATCAGTATTTGAACAATGCGAAGCAAGTCCATTTAAATCCTTTGAAAGAACTCATCCGTTTGAGTGGATTTGGTAGCAAGTTCCAGCTAGCAGGACCAGAAACAAAAAAGGACGAATTATAGGCTATAGTAGAGTTCCGAGGTATATTACAAGTACGATTTGAGATTTAATAAAGTATAGATGTAAGCTGGTTGTTTTAGCAAGAGAATTTTGTTTATATAGACACAAGATCTGTACTCAAAATACGATTTCAGCGAGCAACCAATAATTTTGTTTCTTAAACGGCCAAGATGGTCAAACTTACGAATACGGTAAACAAATCTAGTACAAGCATTTACTGCTTTTTTGCAGGACATTTAGAACCGAGACTGACATATAAGAAAAAACAACGTCGCAGTGCAGGAAGTGGGGTAGCAATAGAGATTTTACAAGCTTTAGTCTAGTAGCATGTGACATAAGGTGGGAATGTACCCAGAGACTTCGCAAACCACCAAGAACTTTGGATAGGATAGGCATACCGTGGTCGTTCCAGCTTAATCTGTGGTCCATAGTAAGTCCAAGATTTCTCACAGTAGTCGACCACTCAAGTGATTGGCTATTTAAATAGATAAGTGGAAGAGAACTAGTGGAAATTGAGTGACGAGAAGTGGAGAAAAGGACGCATTTGGTTTTAAGCAAAATTGAGCAGGAGCTGGTTTCGTACACACCAATTGGAAACCGCCATTAGGTCATTGTTAACAATATCAATTTAAGATTCGAGTAGCCTACTTTCGCATGAGTAATAAAGTTGAGCGTCATCAGCAAACAGTTGCTAATTGGTCACACTGGAGAGAGTATTGGAAATGTCGTTAATGAAAAGTGAAAAGAGTAGTGGACCAAGTACTGAACCCTGCGGAACGAGATTACATTTGTTATGAGAGGATATAGCGCTACTAATATCAACATATTGAGATCGCTGTCCAAGAGAGCTAGTGATGAGATTGACAGCAGAGGAAGTAAAACCAAATAGACAGGATTATTTTGTACAGAGAAGATCGTGGGAAACTGTGTCGAAGGATTTCAAAAAGTCAAGCAGAACCATAATTGTACAATTGTCGAGGCATTTAAAATATCATCAGTTACTTTGAGGAGGGCCGTGGAGGTACTGTGATTACTTCTAAAGTGGAGACTTAACAGAATTAACTCAAATGTAATATTATATTTAATAAATCACTTTATATCTGTACTTCTAACGAACGTGTTTATATTTAACCAAGTAATTGTTATGCTGCTGCTCTGCTATTTGATACATAGTATTATAACGGTGATGCCAAAACAATACAAAGTGGGTATTATTTGTAACTCACATATTTAAATAAAATGTATATTTTCTTTGATGTTTAACACGATGAAGTTTTGTCAAAATCCTTGAAATACGTATGTTTTTTTAAAACTAGAACTTCGAACTATGATATCCTCTCTGATTCGGATAGATTCTCCTAGTCAAAAATACGTACGATTGACCTATTACTTGGAACCGCCTGTAAATTACTATTTAAAAAGCAAATGTTGTATTAAACATAATTTGTAAAAAATGCTCTTCGTGTCGACACCAGCAATAAAATTACTAAAAGAGAATATTACAACATATTGGAAAACGTTGCCAACATGATATTCAGCAACACTGCATTATAAAATATTTTCCAATACAATTTTCGAAAAAACAAAAAAAAAATTACGCCACCCAGTGTTCGTCCCTTTCGAATATGTGAATGCGACAAAGGAAAATTTACAATGAAAAAAATGAAATGGTGATATTTTGACGGGTGAAAAAATATGCTTCATTTCGAAAACGTATCTATGAAATATTTATTTCTTTTGTTATTATTTCGGCGTTAAAAAAAGTCTTAAATTGTTATTTTGATTGTATAAAATTCTACATGTTTTATTGCATGCCACCGGTTCTTTCATTTGCCACAAATCAAATAAAACTTTCTTAAAACGATCATCAAATAATAATAATTCTTAAAATCAAAAATAAACTCACGGAAATAATCTACGGCAGCAGAGCATCCGAAAAAACGCATAAACACTGAAACTCCTCCCACAATTAACGTAGAGTGTGTGGCCTAATTGTAAAACTCAAGTGGCATTTTCCAACCTCAAAACGAGACTGGCTGTTTTCTTTTGAAAATCACACACACATAGTTAAGAGACGCACACATGCGCATATGTCGGTATTTCTTTTGCGTATTCATGCGAGCGAGCCTTGACTAAGAAATTCGTTTGAACATTAAACTGTGCTCTACTATATAATTTCAGTAGTCAACTGACGCGCGCGATCGTTTGTTTTTGCTTTCGTCAATTATTTAACTCTTCTCTATTTAATTACGTGCAGAGCGATCCGTCGGCATTGCGCTAATCTAATTAAACCTCTCGATCCTCGAGCACGCATAATAATAATTCACTTTGCATTAAGTATATAATTGAATGGTGATTATACAAAAGTTCTATGTGTATATTGAGATTTAGTCCTGTTATTATTATTCTATAAACAAGACGAAAGAATCATCATGATCAATTATTCGGGCATCGGAGCCAGTGAATACGGTGTTGCCGTACAGCAACATCACAATCATCAGCAGGAGCAGCATTTTGGAGGAGTTGTGGGACACCAACAGTTGTCAGCACCCCAATCGACAGTGGAATGTCTTCCGTATCCTCACCCGATGGGATCGTTTGGTGTTAAGTCGATGCAGCATCAGGAAAACGTAGCAGTAACAAGCAGCAGTCATCCAGATGTAGTGTCAATTAGTAAGAGTGATTTCAGTGTCGCGGGAGTCCGTCCGTACATGACAGGATCGGAAAATGTGAAAAGGTTTTCGGTGAACAACTTGTTGAAATTGGTGAATTGCAACGGTGCCAGTCAAAAGGAAATTGGTGAGTTTGATGTAATTATTGTGTTTGTGTGGATTTCCAATTAGGAAAAAACAATAGCTCTTTTTGTGATCCGTATCGAAACTATTTCTGGGGATCCAACTCTGGCAATCCTACCATTGACAATTGGTGTTCAACGTGAGATGATCAATGAAATTGATTGAAGAAGGTGCTTCTCATATAAACAGACGATAGTTTTTTTCCTTACCGCAAACTTGTTTATTTTGTCATGTTTCCTTCCTTTTTAAAATAGATATTTTCAATTTCGTGTACAAAATCGGTCATGATGAGCTCATAGCATTGACAGTATAAGACTGTTTAACTTTATTGTTTTTCGAAGAACTAAGGGCTAATAATGATGCGACCTAATATGCAGCACCAAAAAATCACGTTTTGGGCTGATAGACATGAGGCTTTTCATTTATTAATTTTTGTATAAATACCCAGAGTCGAAGAGTGTTGGAAAATTCCTCTTTTGAGAAAAAACGTCAATTCCTCAATAAAATACCTGACAATAGAAATTAACCGAAAATTCGTCAAGTGTTTTCGTATCAAGCGTCCCGGTTTGGTTTATCGCAACTGCGTTCAGCACAAGGTAAATCCAGCTTTATGCTGAATTTACATTGTGCTGCACGTCGTTAATGAAAACTAAAACGGGATGCTAGATGCCAAACTACGAGACGTGCGCTATAGAGAGAGATATATATATATATATATACTTCGATATTGAAACAAAACTTATCGTTTAACCATAATATCTCTGCCGATCATTCTGACTCGTTTTAGTTTTCCGATGAAATGTATGCGTGGAGCACAATGTAAAGCTTTAGCCTACAAAATTTCAAAAATATCGGTTCAGTAAGTTTTGAGTAATTTTGGTCACCGACTTGAGAAATGCAATTTTGAAAACAATTTGGTGTTGCCTTTTCTCAATCTTCCCTCACCTGCCTACAAAATCCGAGCACTGTCCATTTATCCACGTATATGTGTGCATCATGATGTCACAATTGACTCCGATGGAGTTGACACCATCTTCGGTCTTTTTTTTCAAATTAGTCTATTGAAACTTCCATTATAATTTTAATTAAGGCTATCAACACATCGTGCAAGTAAACTTCTTTTACTGAGATCAGTATATATGGGTTTTATGACCATGTCGTATACGCCCCTTTTAGCAGAACAATGGCGGCAGTGTTGCCTGTCGTCAGCGTACATACGCTTTTCTCTTAACTTGAACTTTTGAGGACATTTTTGTAGACAGGTTATAATTATAATATAATAAATATAAAATATGCCTATTAAATTTACAATGTGGATTTGTCGGAAATTATATAAAAGTGTGATTCCTCAAAAGTTTAATTATAACCTCTCGCTGTGCCTTTTGTTCTTCTAACATTTGTTATGTTTGCAAAGATCCTGCCAATGATGCTATATTTTTTCTTCTCCATCAATAAAAAATTAAATGCGGCCTAAAAGTTTTCTTTTATGAGCAACAATAAAGCCAGCAATCAAGATACCGTTTTTTTATTTTTCTTTTCACAAGACCTACATCATGTTGGCCTTTTTATTGAGTGGATCGATTGTCTTGCATTAATTGAATTTTGTGTATGCCTTTTTTTCAGTGATTCCGACTCTTACATTATAATTGCATTTGTTACACCTTTTTGACTTTGACGTTTTGATAGGAAATTCTTAAAATTTGAATCTAACTTCCAACGATTCTAACGATATGTTGGTTGATTTCGTCTGCCATTTTTTTGCCTCTTTCACCTTCTACATAAAAACTATTATTATTATTTTACCTAATTACATGTTAAATATATTAAATAAAAAAGTAAAGTAAAAATTTGTGCATGGGACAACTCATGACAAGCGTGTGTATCGAGCTTTAAAAATTGCAGTTCGACACGTTCAGTTTTTTATGGAATCGGTTAAAAATATTTGTTTTATTATTAGTGTTATACTTACATTTATGTTATTATTATTATTTATTTATATATTTAATACAAATATAAATACGAAAGAAAATAGTTGCTTCATAACGAACTGCAACGCACGTACAATACATTAGTTGCGTTTTAAAAGAGTTATTTGACCGCAACCTAGATTTCAAATTAAAACCAAATAGTCTTCAAAACACGTATAAATAACACAAACAAACAAAAACCGCAAAGATAACACTAAATACAAAATACTTGCGAAAAGAGTATACGATGAACGATATATTCAAATGCATTAGAAGGGCTTTGTTAGTTTACTTCTCCCCAGTATACAAATATATTTCCAAAATAATTAATTTCGAAATAACTTTTATACACGGAAGTTTTGGTTTTTATATAACTTAAACCAAATTTTATTTCTCACCGGCTTTTAAATTATTGACATTTAGCCAAAGGCTAAATTGACTAATTCCACAGATGTAAAAAGCAAAAATATTTAAAGCTCATTGTTTTAAGAGTTAAAGTTTATTATATGCAAACTAGCACCGTGTTACGCGTTTAGATAATCGAGATAATTTTGAGTATTTTGCACTTCCAGAAACAGACGACATACCCATATGTCTGACTCATCTTTCACAACAGATGTGACGATTTTCCAAAATACACTTTACAGTAATTTTTCCAGGTTTTTATTTTTACAATTCCTAAAAAATATTCTGTGAACCATCCGTTTTTTTTACATTTTTTCTTTGCTGGATTCTGAATTAAGGCAGTCCGAAAAGGCAAATTTTCAATCTAGAATAGAAAAGAGCGGGAACGTAAGCCACACTATATCAGGCAATGGTTTGCGGATGGATTTTAAAAACTTAAAGCTTAAATATCATAACTTTTCTCAATAATTGGACCAATAAAAGTTTTTCTTATTTTTCCAATCGCATCTGTCTGCTTCTTTTCTTCTAATTATCTCTGAATAGGTATCGCATCTGCTGCGACATATATAATACATTATTCTCCATATAGATAAAATTAAAGTATTTAATGGCCGAAAAATTAATTTTATTTTCATTTTCACTTTCAAAGGAATTCCTATGTGAATACTAAATAGTTTCTTTTTAAATACGCATAAATAGAAAGTATACAAATGATATAGAACATAAAGTCAATGTCATCCTGATCACACATACACATATAATGATATTTTACGACCGACGGCGCGGGTTTCCTCTGATGAAATCTTAATAGGCACTTTCGAGTGTGAATTTTACGATTTTCGGGTAGAAGTGAACTCAAAGACGCAAACTATAAAAACTTAAATATGAACTTCACTGGAAAAGTGCGTAGGTAGGTATGTGTTCATAATAAATCAAATCCAATCTAGTTAGTCAGCATTGCGTTTATAACGATCTCAATATATTTCGTTTTTATCATAATTATGATTTTATTATTATTATAATAAAAATCCCCGTGGACCGTAAATCCGGCTTCGAACCATTTCAGACAAGCGATCAAAATCCAAGAGAGACCGCGCGTGAGTGTTTACAAATCAGATGTGACAGAGTTACTCTTTCGACAGTAACTCAAATTTTGACACCCGACACAAGTGCAAGATTTATAGTGGTTATATATACTACTAACACGCGCTCATAACATATACATACTGCATTCTCATTCAACTTATATATATATATACATATATGTATAATTGTTTACTCTTTAAGTTCTTGTTTAGAGTTAGTTTGTCGTTTTACTTTTTTTCTTCTTCTGGAGCACCCGAGCGATACAACACAGTTTGTATGATAATAAATAGATTTTTTTTCGAGAACCCCTTTTTTATCTTGAGTGTTTTTTAGTGCGCGCACACACACTTGCTTATGGCTGTCACCAAATGAAAATTGTTCAGAAAAATGCATATTTATACTCGTATATAAAACTATTTTTAAGTTTTGAGCTGAATGCCAGAGGAAGTTGTTTGATGGTGGTAATTGAAATTGCAGTTTTGTGGTAATTTTTGGGTATTCCGTAATTAGAATGCATCGGATTTGTATTTGTAGTGTTATTTAGTTGATCTAAATAAGTATATATAATAATAATATATATTAGGGTAATATATTATTAAGGTAGCTGTTTAGAGCTGCATTTGGAATGATTTAGAAATTTCCATTTTTTGACCGTATATAAATGTTTTGGTATGATTTTTGGTGATAATGATCACAGTTTCCATTTTTTTTTGCTATCACTCTTTTTAAGGTTCCTATAGGTTATATATTTTTAATTTTTAAGAAACTTATGACTATCGTAAAATGGGCCCATACTGTGGCCTAGAGCTGGATCAGACTCATACGATTTTTCCCCCATTCAACATCCAAGAAAAGGCATGTTTGAAGTAAAGTTCATTAATAAAGGAAGCACGCAAGTCTAAGTTCTGAACCGATGTCGAAAAAATTGCAAGCCAAGGAAATAATTTTAATCCGATTGGAAAATAAACACCGCTTAAAGGCCCGGGCTGAAGATAATTAGCATATAGTTTGAAACGTTTCTTTTCTTTGGATTTAATTTTCGATATTTACAAAAGCCAAAAAAACGACTTCTGCTTAGAAAGTCTTCCAAGCGTCGCTGCTCTTATCTTTCTTGATAAAGCATTTACTGATGCAAAATAAATAATACTTAAAAACAAACGTAATTACTTTCAAACGAAGTTTATAATTAATTCAAAAAATATGATATGATCAACAAAGCGACGCAGCGATACGCTTCGTATCAGCACGTGTCGACAATATCGTTTTATCGTACGCACAAAAGCTTTTTGGTATATGCGTATGTAGCAACACTTCGTTTTTCAACGTCAAATGAAAGATATATAAACTGCTGGCATCCATCAAATCCTTCTTTTATTAATGATTAACTCAATTATATATACTTGCAATGTGCCTCATTTAAATATAATTCAAAATAATTATTCAAAACATAAAACATCCACATACATTTGCTCTATAGCTTTAGCACGAAATCCTCCCAAAAAAAAAACAAGTGTTTTAGGATAACCAAAAAATCTACGCATTCCTTATCTATAAAATGTGTGCACGCTTGATATTGCAACGTACCATAAAACCGCATGCGCGCGCGTAAAAACTAATTAAAATATCAGGCTTCACGGTGCATTTGAAACGTTTAAACAGCAATTTGTCTTCATTACCTTACGCAGCGATAGTGCGACGCACACGCGTGCTGAATCCTTTTTTAACTTCATTATTTATGACCGTTCTTTCATGTTGTGAATGGATTTTTCACTTTGGTCGTATATATGTGTTGAAATGTATGTGTATTTATGCTCGCATATTACAGTGAGAGAAAAAAATAACAAAAAAACTGCTGTGATGAGTAGACTCGCGCGGAAACCGTTTTATCTGGAATTACCGGAAAAATGTTGTCACCAATGAATTTATGCGCATCGTAAAACCGGGAAAAAGGGAAAAAAATCATAGCAAATACTAAATATTAGATAAAAGAGTAAAAAACACATTTTCTACTGCGGTGAGAGGTCTCCTCAGCGCAGATCGGTTACCGCATGTCTGTGTCAATCTCTAAATACTCTAAAAACATAAACACACTGCGCAACCGGGCTCACACGATCGCTTGAAATATAACACCACTAATTTCCATATTAAACGGTACAAAAATTGCCGACAGAAGCGCAGACAACGAAAATTGTGAAGGTTGCAATATATACATATGTATATATATATATATATACATATTATTTCATGTGGACGCATCGTGCGTGCGACATGTCATCGTATAATAGCGCTGCTTCTTGCGTATATTGATACTACTTGAGACTTGAGAGCCTCTTTTTATGGGTCGAACTACGACTGCGGCAAGTGGTATGCAGCCACTATCACCCTCCTCAGATGTACAGTATAAGTTGAGATGAAATTGGAAACCTAATTCGTTTTGTTTATTTTGAAGTCCCTTGTCGTTGCGGTGATATCAATTGTTTCCAGTCTAAGATAATATGTTTTGCATAAGTCAATATCAGGTAGATAAAATATTTAAAATATTGAATGTAATAATAAATAAAAAAATAAATAAATAATTAATTGGAAAAATTAGAATCTAAAAAGCATATTAGACTAATTATTGTATCCCAACACTGCGCTGCTCCTCTGCGATGATCTTCCCGTGCATGATAAATTACAGTAAAGAAATAAATCTGCTCCCAATTAAATGCTAACGTGATAATATCAAAAGCGTTTTCTTGGCGAAGCCATCATGCGTGACCGTTTAAATCTGTTTTAAATTATACGCCGCTCGCCTTATGTGCCGTGCCGTGCGACACACGGTGCAGCCGCAGCGACCATATCATTTGGAAATTCATAAATCTCTTATATATATATATATATATATATATATAT